>JABFPB010001611.1:0-24234 GCA_022817645.1 Ceratoteleas bidentatus | reverse complement strand
GTTGGTTCAAAATCAACTATATTTTTTAGTAGCCTGAACTAAAATCTAGTGATACCAACTAAATCGTTCTCTCAGTGCGTGCAACTTTAAATATATAGTATGTAACGCATAATAATATTCAATATTAGAATAATAGATTTAGCGAATCTGTAATTCGTACAATTGTGGCTTCGATACCCATTTAAAATTCACGTTAGGATTAGATGATAAAATATGCATGCCATTATTTAACTTCACGGTTTTCAATATTACCAAACAATCCATTATCAGTCTCGCGGCCAAAATTTGGTGCAACTCAATTGTGAATTACAATTCCGGGATTGAAATTTTGTAAAAATTATCCGTCGTTTTATATTCCGCGTCGCTCAAAACTTAATCGCTTTATTCACTATCCATCTCATTTGCACAGCGCGCGTTTTTAACTGCTCATAATTTGAACAATATTTCGTTAATAAGTATTTTCACGTTGGACATCGAACGGCCTAAAACATGGTAAGTCCGCTGATGAGGTTACTTCGGCCGTAAACATGCAAATTTAAACAATTTCATCAAGTCCGCAATTACAACTCGAGCGCGTCGCGCGCCCAATCAAAATCGCTTATTTAAAAAGCGCCGATACAAGTGGCCGCGATTACATATGAATGATCCGATATTATGTGGATGAAATGCGCATAATGCGCGTACCTGTTTTTTTCGCGTGGCGAAGTAGTCGGGGAAAAAGGTAAAAGGCGGCGGCGGAGGAATCGAGTTAAAAAGAGGAAGAAAAAATAGCGCGACGCGGGATTATGAAATATGTATCGTGGCATTCGTTCGGGTGAAAATGAGGGCCACACATGTGCACGCGTGTATCGCACACGCGGCTGAAGGAGCGAGACGCCCGAAGAAAAGGACGGCGCGGCCATATGAGCGCACTTTTATCCGGCGCAATAATGTCGTTCCCTCGTTCGAAAATCCCTCGTTTTCGCGTGTGTGTGAGTGTGTTAGTGTGTGTGGCGCAAACGGCCGATGCATATCCGCATACGCACACGCGCGCGCACGAGGGCGCAATAATTATAAGTAGCAAACAGTGGCACTATAAAGTTTCCGCATTGTCATCACACAAATGCAGCGTTAACCGTAAAGAATAAATGCCGCGGGGTGGCGTGCGTGTGTGTATATATTATATTTGACTTGTTGGTGTGCACCGGGGAACGGTGCCCCGCATTGAATTCGATCCTTGAGACACTCCCAAAGGACGCGAGGGTGGAACGCGAGACGGCTGGCAAATCCGACCGACCGACCCCCGCAATATTATTTCGCATTTTCAATTTTAAACGCGCCGGGGCTTTTTACCGCGGCACGTAATTATTAACGCGATACGCAGTCCGAGCCGTTTTTTATTTCGCCCGTAAATATTTATCACCGACATTCGGAGACGAGTGGCGGCTTTCACGATTCAATTTCTCGCGATCCATTTGGACGTGCGACGACGCGCGCGCCCCCACGCGCATCGTCAACTTTAATGCACGCGTTTTCTTTTCGTTGTTTTTCCCATTTTTTCGGTCGGCTATTGTTCGCCAAAGTTCGACGTGAATCTTTCAGTCGGGATTTTTAGGCAGGGTATTTATGAGCAGTGGGATGATTCTATCAGTGAGCGGTGCTGTAAATTGGTTTACGAATTTATCAGTTTCTTTTTTTAGGTACTTTGCATTTTATGAAAAGAATTGTGGAAAGTCATGAAACGAAAAATCTAATCTCAGATATTTCAGTTCGAAAGACACTAAAGCTGTATTATCATTCTTAAGAATTTATGCTTGCGACATATAGAGTCTAGTTATCAATCTTGATGTGGTATAGAATTCAGAACAAAGTATTCCGAAATTTGCATGTTCGAAATGTTTCAAGTTGTCAAAATGTCGAGGTGTATCACCTTAGAATAAAATATAGTTTTTTGTACTTGTTCAAACGTTTTGTCAGTTGACACGCATTTCTTGATAGTTCGAAGAAGTTTGGAGTATTTCATAGAAGTTCACAATGTTTCATAAGAAACATTTATGACAATTCATAAAAGACTGTGACATTTTACAAATGATTACGAATATCGATAAGGGTGTATTTTCTGTTTCATTCATAGTAATTCACAGAACAAACGATTCTCTTTTGTGAATCGTTATGATCTTTTAACCAGGAAAGACAGTAATGCAGAGAGTGTACACTATTTCGACCATGTTTCATATGTAAATATTTCATAATCCAAAACAAAATAGACTCCTAATTGGTTCTAAAACATCTAAAAACTGGAAATCCACAAATCATTTTTTTCTAAATGACGAAAACTTGTTTTTTAACCGCATCTTCTTGCTTTTGATCTTGTTCAAGATTTGCCACAGCCTTTCCACAGCCTTCAACTCACAATCCGTCGAGCACTGATTACCGCGTGGTTTGACAGCGCGAGGCATCGCGCCAAACGGGCATGTCGATGCCGTTTAGCCGGGTGTTCCACCTGGACGCGGACTAATTCGATAATTACCCGACTGGCGCGCGAAACGCGTTGACAGAAAAGCGCGCGGCATTCGGTGATAATCTTCTGATATATTTCCAACGTCAATTCGAATAATACTTGCCGCGTTGACTCGGCAACCGGGATACTTGTTGATTTCACGCGGCTCGCAAGCTTTCCGTCACTCCTCATTAGTGACGCGTGAAAAACTGCCCGCGTGTATCATTACGCAATCTATCGTAAATGATCTTTTCACGTCCGCCACCGAAAAGAATCGCAAAAATCGTCTTCTCTTCGGAAACAGCCATCCACTTTTCAGACCTTCGCCCCACCAAAACTCTTCATTCGGATCATCAGCCTGCGTTTCCCGAACAATGCACTTGATTGCTTTTCGACACACACGAAACAATCATCCCGAACCAATCTGAGCGCATTTTTTCCTGGGAACCCCGGCGACTCGTAAATGCCGGTTTATTAGCCGCGCTCATATTTCGGCTCAATTAGAGCGCGGATTCGCGAACGTGAGAAACGCGCGGGCGAATAATTCACGCGTGGCATCGTTCTCCGTCTTTTTGCCGGCTCGTCTTGGCGCGCGCCTTTCGCCCGCTCGTCGTACCGAAATAAAGTTCTCGTCGATGAATGATGGGCCCGGTTGAATGTTGAATGATGCTCGCGTCACTACACATTGGAACAAGTAAAACGAGACGACGTGCGATAAATTATTCGCCTTTAACCCGATACCCTTTGCGGAGCGCGGCGTTCTCGGGGAAATTGGGTTGCCGGCGCCCGGAGCCTCTTCTAAACACACGCGGGAAATCCGCCTGGCCGCCCCATCCCCCGGCCGACCGCCCTTCCACTTATTTTCGGCGCCCAGTTACACGTATCCAACATCCACGACGAAATTGATTTTGAATTATTTTGACCGGTTCATTATTGACGTGCAAATGTTAAGCGGGTTACGAATTATTTGACGCCGCTTGATGGACTAAATAAATTCAATTATGCAACGCCGGATTGCTTCCGGTAAGAAATGAAGTTTTGCAAAATTTATGCATTAAAATCGGCGTTTTTTATTCAGGGGATTCCATTTATCGGGGTATGATATGAATCGTTGATTTTTTATTACGTCGATTATCATTGATCAGTTTTAATGGTATCTTTATGGATGCGGATAATTTTGGTGGAAAGCCAAAGTAAATTATGAAATGATTATTGAAATGTTGAAAGTTTGCGGGCATGTAATTTCAATTTCTTTTTTCATTGGGTTGGTAGAGATGACATTGAGAAATCTCGGGGACAGCTAGTGCTGGTTTCAGACGGAGTACATTTTTAATCGATCCCCTGCAATCGTTTAGAATTATTTAAATCGTTAGCAAAACTTTGATGCTATTGTTTTATTGCTGCAAAATAAACTGCGTGGAATCAGGCAATGTATATTTAACATTTTCTGAATGTTGAAAGAGTGCAACAAATTTTTATACATTTATTTCTACATTTGAATCAATTCGCTTGAATAATGAATCATTCTAATTTTGGATTAACAAAAATCAATAATTTTTTATACATTTGACCCAGTAAACTTGTTTGAAATGAAATAGCTACGTACATACATGTATACAGTCATTTATGTGCATAATATTTCCATACATTTTCCACCTATTGTATTATTTGACTTGTAACCAATATAATAAATCGAGGGAAATGATACAATACGAAAACTTCTGAACCAAGCAATTTGACTTTTCATAAACCAAAATATCTCTCACACTCGAAAAAATATAATTGCAAAAATGGATTCTCACAGTTTTATTTATACCGCAATCATATATTATTTCACATTATTAATCGCGTCGTCGGTTGATTTCAATAGAATTCATATCGTCATACCGGACGTAAAAGTAATCTACCTACGTTTAACATTAATCAACGTTTACCCGAAATAGACGGCGCGCGATTTTTCCGGTCTTTTTGCGAATCGACCGCGTTGTTTTGGTATCGCGCCCATCACTTTATACAAAACTAATTAATCAAATCCACGAAATAATTAATCAACGTTCATTCAATAATCAGCGTGCCGAAGCGCGCGACGCATAAAAAAATAACTTGGTTTCGCGAAATCGGGATTAAAGTTAGCCGCGAGGATATGATTAATGCAGATAAGTATAAATCTGACCCATATTTCTCGTTTCATTTGCGGCTCCATGACAAATACCATGGAATAGTCGCAGGACGCGGCGAATCGCGAGTCGCAAATGCATTTATCGTAAAACATTAAAAAAAGGAGCGTTGGCGTTTTATCGCGGCCGGAGAAACGAATTCGTTGCTGAAAAATGCAATAGCCGCGCAAATTAAATTGATAACGGCGCGAACTTCATTCTTGTAATTAATTTAACCTTAGCGGAATAATTAATTTTGATAAATATATCAGACGGACGGGAATTGCGCGCCATTAGGACGCCGGCGCTGACTTATGAATGATAATGCATAACGTAATAAAAAAGTCGTGCATTTTGTAACGGGCGGTGTCAAAAGCGACATCAAACATTCACCGGCGAAATTATTGTTAAATATCAACGCAGTTAAGGCGCGGAAATGGGGGAGGGCGCCGTCAATTTAATGGAATAAATAACGAGGCACAATTTTTGATCGGCGCGCTTTTCGCGAGTGCTTTAATTCCTTTTTCAATTGTCGACTTAAATGGCCGCGGCTAAAAGTGCATTTATCATTGAATAAATAAACGCAACACAAATATCTATTGCGCGTTGACGAGTGCGATGACGAATCTCAATGTCTCGATTTTATTATTCAACAAACAGAATGACAATTAATGCAAACACGAGATAAACAATCGTCTTTGAAGAAAACGCGTTTCCTGCGCGCGGCGGTTGCGCAACGCGCGTCAACGCTTAATTAAAATATATTATTAAAGTTTCAGCCAAAGTGTCATAAATAATCGCAACTGTTCGCATTTGAGCCGGTTAGAAACGCTCGAGGCCGCCGCTCGCGCAATGAATTATTTATGCGTCAATTTTATAACAACAGTCTGATGATCGCGCCTTTCGTTGAGCGCGTTTGTTCGATTTATACGCGCAACATATTCTTAAACGCTCGCCATCTTCCTTCTGTAAGCGTACCCGACTGTTCGACGCACCCCCTCTCGTCGAAAAAACCTGATTTACGCAAAACGCAAACAAGACTTCAATTACGAATCGCGTTGTTTTTTCCGCCGTGAAAAAATCGCGCGGATAAGTCCTCGTTCCGTTTCGAAACGTCGATTAATAAACAAACAATTGCCGAATCGTGAAAAAAGCCGAGCGAGCGAAAAAACAGCGCTCGTCGATTGGCGCGCGGAATCGCGTTCGCACAGAAGGATCATTACAATATCGCGGCCGAAAGTCAGGTTAATTAGACCGGCCGTAATCCATATTTCGTCACCTACTCGGCCGAATAAAATAGTCAAGTTGGAGCCAATAAAAGTGTTTTGCATCGAATAAATTAGAACGAACGCGCGCGACTCAGGCATTATGTGCCGTTGAGCCCTAACGTGTACGTATGTACACGCACATACAGGAAAACACTTATACACCGATACACGTACACAATCAGCGCACACACTCGTACACGCATGCAGACCATTTTATAATATACACTCGGGCATTATAATGTATATATTACACATTTATAATGGCGAGTCGGGCTCGCCTTGAGAATAACAATAATGATGATAATAATTGTGAATGCATTAATTCACCCACACACGCGGAGACACAAGAAGTGCTCATGCAAGAACCACGTGCATAATAATATTCCATTATGATCGCGAGAACGACAATGCGGATCCTTAAATAAAAGCAGCGCTGCAAATCGCGATCGCGAGGGGAGTCGAGAGTTCGCGGGCGGGGAGAGGAGCGAGGGGGGGGGGGTAGAAGTCGGGAGGGGGGACGGAGGCGAGCAGACACACAGACGAGAGACGACGGGGAAGGGGAGGCAGGGAAAGAGCTCACCAATCGTTTTATATTTACGGTGCTGAAAATTCAACAGCCGGTAATTTCGTTCGTTAGACGAAACCCGACGTTATAATATTATTTTTAATAATGGCCGCTCGCGAGATCGGCCGAGGCCTGACTGCCATTAAGTTACGTGGTAAATAATAAACGTTTATAAGGCCTTGGAAGTTATTATACAATATATATACGTCCGTCGTATACGCCCGATGCCATTACGGGTATCGTATATTATTAATGCAGTGGCGCTCAACCGATCGCCAAGATTCATCCCGGCGGCAGCGGCGCCTTTCCGTCCGCGTAATTGAATCGTAATTTGATCCGCGGATTTCATTGAAATTAATGCACGGGCCCGCATGAAAGGTCGTTTTGCGGTCGCGCCGCGCGGACGCCCCGGTTCCCTTAATCTATCATCAGCGCGCGCCGGAGCACCGGCTCCTCGCGTATACGTAATGTACGCGTAATTATGATTCATGCTGAAATCAATCAAGGCGCTCGCGGGACAAGCGCGCGATTGTCTTGTTTTGCGTTTCTGAATCGAATGTGTAATTGCTCGCCGCGTTCTTTCCTCGACACGGTCGTCTTGCCTTTTCGATTCTCACGCCATCTACGTGTTCCAATTTCAGACGCGCGCTTCTTAAATGCAGACTAAACTCAAACTAATGTATTACACGTTTTCTTGGATGCATTCCAACGTGAAATCAACGGCAATTTGATGACCATAGTCGGACAAACATTGGCTCGTTTGTACGTTACTTTTTATGGCTGAGGAATCGTCAAAACTTGAGATTAAGTTTAAGTGTTTGTACTGGCCATTTTCGAAAAACATTAAAAAAAACTCTTAACTGTTTTCCGCTTCTCGATTGGAGAACACCCGGAATCGCGGCCTGAAAGAGTTTGTCCATAACAGTAAACATGTTCGCAATGGTAGTGCCGCCCTTAGCCATAAGCCAATTTTTCGAGCGTTTAGCGAAACGCGCACGCAACGACTCGGATTGTCTTGCGCCTGAGCGGTCGACAATTGCGCGCTCTTCTGCCGGGGAATCAATGAAATTTACGTTCATTAGATGACTGGGCGTTGTTTTGCGAACGGAAAGGCGTGAAATTCGATTTTACCGCGCGTCCAGGAAAAATGTGGCGGTAAAGGATCGACGGATCGCCCGGATTATCTTATCGATTGCGCGCAACCCTGAGTCATCGCAATTACATTATCGGCTTTTTCATTATGTCATTGCGGCGCTCGTCCTTTTTATCTCTGACACGCGATGAAAGACGAAACTCGCCGATCGCTCAAATTGCTTCGGATCGGCGCCGATTCGCGTGTTTGCGCGCACACCCGTTTCCCCGGCGAAGCGCGCGCCGGCTCTCGACCCGCTTTTATCGCGACTTGTTAATTATCTGTGTATGCGGGACGGCAGATGGCGCGCCGATAAGATTAGCGCGAGATTAGCCTCGACGCTCAGGTGGCCGCTTCAATTTTCGGCACTTCGACGGCCAAATTACGATTACGCCGCCGCACAGTTGATCGGCCTGGTGACGTCACGTGCCGTTATCGCCGCGCGACGTCACCAAGCGATATCGCGAAAAGACGTTGAACCTCGCGGGAAAACTGTGCGCGATTCGTTTATTCTGAACGATTTTCGGGATTCGCGACGCGGGTGCGGTTTTATTGTGTTTGAGAGGGGGGAGGTGGGGGACGTCAATGAAATTCGCGAAACAATGCAGACGCCGCGTCATCTCGCGGCGTATTAATGTCGCGAGTGTAATTGTTATGCTCGATTAAAAAACATCCGCCGGATCATCTTCGGCCTCGTGAACAGGCGGCCACGAAATGGAACCGAGTAAAGAGTCGCAAACTGATTCGGAAATCGATTGATCCGCGTTTATGTGGAAGAATGTTACGGAATTTTTTTATGAGTTAATGTTCGGTGTAATGGGCTTTATAAATGGACGTTTTCTATAGAGCAATGTTTGGAAAATATGGATGGATTTTAACTGCAAATATATGTGGACATAAATCATTGGAGGAATGATGGATTGCACGTCAATGTTTTATGGACAAAATACATTCGATTAGTTTATATAATGCTTTGGCACTTATTTGTTATCGGGGTCCGTTGTGATATTATTGTGATACTGCGAAGGTGGGGTGGATCGAAAGTGTATCGTTATTACAGTTTGATAGATGTAATGATATATGCTTTTAATTCGGAGTTCAGCACGATGCCAGTATTTTATTTATTACGTCGTTGCTGAGAAATATTAAACTCTAATGTAATTTATTTTTGTATCAATGTATTTATGTAATTTAGCAAAGTGCAGCAAAAGGAAATGGAATGTATTTTAATGCAATTACCAGCAGTCTTTTCTTGAAGACATTTTTATTTCAGCCCATTAAAATGTTTCTTGAATTATTTCTTTTAATACAATCGCAAATAAATTTAGCATATCTGATAATTGCTTTCGTCAAATAATTGCAGCGTTTTAATGAAAAGTTCGGATATCGTGATAATTATTTGAACGATCTCTTGCAAAAATTAATTAACTCACTGTAAAAAACTGAATAAAATTAAATCAGCGGGTAAATTTAAAAATCATTTTATTTAAAAGCTAATGGAATTTGATTGATTCGCGCGAATTAAATGTTATGTATCGTATAAGGCAATTAAAATATTTCAATAATCCTTTCGCAGTTAAAAATAATTTAATCCGATAAAGACTGTCACTTTCCCGACGTTTTCCACTTGCATTCAAACCTGTAAATATCCGTCCACCTCATTCTTTTTATTGATCTGAAAAAAGTTTCTTGACATCCAAGCATTAATCGTATTAACAATCACTCGTTAATCACCGCAAGATACAATCATCTATTTGTAACAAATGTCGCCCTTTGTCACATTAATTCCGAATGTTCCTTCGGTTCTTAGTTTACAATATTTTTTATTTATTCATATTAACCCAATCAACCACCTATTTTTTTTCACTGTTTCAAGGATGTAATTCACCAAAAACTATCTTTTACGCGGTATTTAGGATCGCTGAACACGAACCGGATGTCGAATTTTCGAAATTAAAATCGCGAATCCAATGTTATTTATTTTTTTCCAATACCATATGGATTCGTATTCAGGGACACAAAAAATACTAATATTCTGTATATGAAAAAAAATCAACACATTTAATTATTTGTTTCACCATATTGGCTCCGCCGTTTTTTATTTGAATATCTGAGTTCAGATTCATGTTCAGCGACCTTAAAATCTCTGCTATTGGAATTTTTTGTGAGTATCTGATGAATACAGAAATTTGCGGGTGAAACACTCTTGAAACGATTTATTCACAATTTAGACCTTTCCGTGTGCAAGTGTCCCAGATAAGTATATTTTTAACAAAATTTTGCTTAAGTTACGATTCGTACGACTTAAATTATTTTCCAGTTTTGGTTCATTCACACAGGCGCTGTTCTTCAAGAAATTGGTGTGTCAACTTGCCATAATACATTATGTACAACCTAGTAAATGAGCAACTTTAACAATATTTTCTCCAAAACGGTGGTACAAAAGAACCAAATTTTAGGAGATTATTACTTGTCATTTTTCTTAACAGAAATGAAATATATTTATATAGTATTTGAAATGTTAACATCATAAATTACAGTTTATGGGCTATTCACTGGAACTTTTAATTTATTTTAGTCTAAAATTAACAAATTGAAATCAATAACACGAGAAAAATAATTTAGTTGTCTCAAATGAAGATTTATTTGGAACTAATAAACCCTTATTTGGTAAGGAAATACATTTTTTGCTAAGTAAATATAGATTTATTTATCCCAAATAAATAATTATTTTGGTACCATTTCAAATAAATTATTTAGTTATGGTAAAATGAATTTATTTGGAACTAATATATTATTTTTGAATGATTTTTACGTCTTTTACGGCATTAATAGACATAATTTGGAATTGAACATATCAGCGACACGTGGGTTAAAAGTTTCTGAGACTTGTCAAAAAAGAATAGTAAAAAAATAATAATAAAATTCAAAACTATTGACAAAGAGTGATATTTTCTGACAATTCAAATATCTTGCGACTACAAATAAAAATCATCGTATTTAATAGAAAAAAGTCTATATATAGTTCTAAAACGTACATGGAAACTCTGGTAAAAGAACGTGTAAAAACATATTTATGAGACCAGTTGGTATCTGATTTTGGTCGTTTTCCGATCTCTTAAACCTGACTCGAAACGGACTAAGTTAGATCGTTTTACTCGGGAATCAAATAGAATGCAAAGGCCATACATAGATTAAACGTGGCCATATATGTTTTATATGAAGCCATTATTTGGGCTTATGTCACTACATACAGTTTAGATATACGTAGCCGTATATGTTTCATTTTTCTGTTCTACACTTAAAAAATATCCAGTTACCGTAAATGGAATCCAGCAACCATAACCAGTAAATCCGACCAAATATCGCGTGAGAAGAATTCCGGTTACTGTAACCAGATTCTGGCTACCATGATCGGAAGTGAGGTTATGGAAATACAAATCGTCTAACCGTCATTGGAAATTATTGTTTCATCACATGGATAACTTTATCGGAATATATTTTTAACATTTTTTAGTGTGTACAAAAAAACAAACAACATCCCATGAAACAAATTTTATCCAACTTCATGCGCTTCGAATCAGCGTAAATCCTAACTGAAGTATGCGTCTTTGAAATTAAATAATCAAACTGCAATCGTTTACGAGCATAATTTCCATCAAACGCACCTGATTGCCTTTGGCCGTTCGGCGCGGTCGCCTAACGTGGGACTGTCGCCGCGGCGAATTTTATCGCCGAAATAAAAGTGGGGCGTAAGAAAGCCGCTACTCAGTGACGCGGCCGTAAAACGTCGAAGCGCGCGGCATTATTAATAAAGCCGGCGCGACGGCTTGGTGCGCGCGAACAAGCGAGTTCCGGGGCACACCTGCGAGGCCCGCGTGCGTTCCCATAACCGTGACCGTGGCGCCGCGGCGCCGCTGTATCGTTTGGCTCGGTCGCAACGCTCGTGGCGGCAAAGCCGCGGCCAATCGTGCCCGACACAATCGGATTTATCAATATTCCTGCTCGACTTTCATTTTAAATGCCAGCGGATTTCGGGCCTCGCTCCACAGAGACACCGGAGCTTGGGCTTTATTGTGCGCTTCCGGGAGGGAAATGCGATCATGTTTTCCAGCGTTATTTCTTCCTCGTTTTTTCGTCCGCGCGCTTTTTTCGCGTTTTTTTGTGCGTGCGTATGCGCGCGCGCTCCCGCCTGCGTGTTTGTTAGTTTTTTTCCCTATTCTTCCACTTTTTTTTTCGCCATCGCAATCTATTTCAAACAAGCGTTCAAACATTCAGTTGATAGAATGCGCGGATTTGTATACCGAGGAAATAGTTCACGGTAAATTTAACCTTGCATGCCGAAATTTTGTGGCCGCGCGATTTTTGAGGCTCGCCAGGACCGCGGAGGCGCGCGCGCGGCCCCAGAAAAGTATTTCGCCCGGATGAATAGAACGGTTGATTGTTTCGCGACGAAAAAAAGGCGCCGAACAAATCGCTCGTCGCTCGATAGCGGCGGCCCCGCGCCCGTCTCGCAGACGCGACGCGTCAATTGTTTCGCGCGACTCGCATTCGTACCCCTTTGACGCCGGCGAATTCGATCTCGCGGTAATTAATAACGCGCAGCATTGACACGATTTGCGCCGGACAAAAGTGAATGGCGCGCGCGATTTTATCTGCGCATGCTAATGGCGCGCGATTTTTATACGTTTCGTTAATAAACCGGCACGTGTTATTGCCGCGCGCCGTTTCTCCACCCGAAAAATGGTCATTAATCATCCGCAAGCGGCGGGATCAATCAGCGCGGTAATTGAAAAGTTTCGAACAATTTTCATTATCCGTCCGCGCCGAAACGGCCCAAGATCGAGATAGCGAGCGAATTTCTATATGTATTTTCTCATCACGCCGGCCAAACGCGAGCAACAAGAGCGCGCGCAATTTCAGCCGCGCACATCCTGCAGTGTCATTGCCACGAAATTATACTCGCCGCGGCGTCTTGCGCCTCTCGCTTTGTTTTTCCGAAACGCGCGGCACACGTATAATCAGCGCTAAATCGCGAATGCAAATGAATGAGCGCCGACATTAAGGTCCGTTTCGTGGCTCGCCGCCGCTCGTTTATTATACATTTCATCAAAATTGTCCGGCCTTCCGGCCGCCCGAAAAGGCCTTTTTTCCTCGGCCGCGCGCCGACCACCCAATCTCTCTAGAAAGTTGATTTGCCACGACCTCCTTGCAGGAAACATGCTACTTCATTCTCGAGGGGGCCGAGGGGGGCGGAACAGGGACAACTGACCTGCGCGACCGAGTTGAAAAGCTTGTCCGGCTATTTCAATACTTCACGTTTTATAAATAAATAAATAAGGATACGCGCACGTGCATGTGCACGTGTGTCTGCCGTTCAGCCACACACACAGGAACACATACAGGCACACCTTTCTTTCAGACGAATATCTGAACATTTATATACCTCTGTAGATATACAGAATTAAATATACGATACATTATTCATTTTAAATTCTTTCTCTTTGCCTGCCTCGAAGATTGTGTGCGTATACGTCTATGTATATATTTAATTTTTTCCTCCCCACCGGAGCGGCCGTAACCGCTTGCGAACGGAATATGGATACTCAAAGAGTCGAGTGTGTCAGTATATCGTCATACACTAAGACCAAGTCAAATAGCACGCGCTAGGGCATAGATTTTTATTTTAAAGATGGCGGATCTCATTTGCAATTCTATATCGAACGTCGATATGCCGCTTGATTCATAGTAACTATGTTTATCCAACCGCCCCTCTCCCCCCCCGCGAGACTCTCGCCGCGTATTCGCGTACTGCGCACGAAAACCGTATTATACGCGAACGTACGCGTGCAAATATAAATCGCAATTCGTTTAAGAGCCGGCGGATCGGGCGGCGATAGCGGCGTTCATTCACGAAGCTGCAGTTTGCACAACTGCGCCGTAGCGGCGTGGCCCGCGGCCACTTGTTCAAACAGCGACGACTTTTTGGCCGACGTTTAATTAGAAAACATTCATTATTTCGCACTTGGTCGTGATTTCGGGAAACAACACGGCGGCGTCGATTTCGAAAACAAATCGCCTTGAACGGGGTTTCGGTGGGGAGTAAAGGGGGAGCGCGGTTCGGGGAGGGAATCGCGTTTTCTGACCCCGCCACAGTCGGGCTATGAAAGTCGCTCGGTTACGCGACGAGTCGCAAAAATAACGGTGAATCCGCGAATATGAGACGCGAAATCTCAAGATAAGTAGCTAATTCCCAGGTCGCGCATCCGAATTTCGATACTTGACATAAACTCGGCCGCGCATATTGCGTCCCGCCGCGCTTTGTGCCTTTTCACGCGCTGAAAGCCTTTTTCTCCTCCGCTTTTTTTCATACGCAGAAAGACGCGGGCTTTCATACGGCTTGATGAGCCGCACACTCCACGGGCTTTAATATATCGCGGTTTTGGCCGCACATTTTTACGTTCGTTCCATTTCTTTTTTTTTCTCGTCTTGCTCGTTCTCGTGCATCGAAACCGATACGAAAACATACACGCGCCTTTCAGCCATGCAAAAGAATGGCAACGACGCGTAGACACGTCGTTTTTTTCAGTCCATTGGCGAGCAGGCCAATAATGAAGCTGCGTGCTAAGTAGCGGATGTTTTCCCGGCGATTTACATAAAGCGTTTAATAACGCACGATTGCACATGTTATAGATCGAGGCAATTTGCAACGTCTTGTGGACTCGAGGTTTAGGTGAAAGAAGTGGAGATTGCCCGCGAATTGCGACGAATCGGGAGCGTGGATTGCGGTTGGTTTGTTCTAATTGTTTAAATAAATAGTCTACCTCAAGGTGGCTCAGGGTAAATGGGTAACAGTGGGTGTTGGCAGGTGTTAATTGTTTATCCTAATGAAAATGTGTGAAAAGTGGGCCGATGGCTGGGCGCGCTCGGAGAAATGTCGCTGGCAACGGGGTAATTGCGAGGTTACCGACGGTCGTAATAGCGTTTTTTATTTTTTCAACTTAGCACTACAGTAATTTGAGTGTACCACGTTTGTTAACTCAGTGTTTTGCGCGGGTCAGAAACGTTTCGCTGTTTCATAAATAATTTATGAATAAACAAATGCGCCTTAGCCGCTCCGTTCCTGATTCGAAAACTGAAATAAATAGTCTCTTTAATAAATGATATCGTTTTTGATCGGATTTACATGAAAATCAGAAGAGAAAACGAGCGAAACCTGTTCGAAAACGGTTTTAGTGAAGCAGTTTCTTCCCCAGCGTTACATGTCTCGAACCCCTAAAAAACTGTTTTCCGCTCGACAAAATCCAATCACGCAAGACTTTTCCGAAAAACTCTCCGCCCAATAATCCGCGAGCGGGGAATCGGGGGCCCGTAAATCGCGCACAACACCCGTTTACACAAATACGTCATTGATTACGAAAATTGCGCGCGGGGTGGTCATTGAAACAAACGCCGGATTCGGCTATATTTCGTCTGAAACGTTGCCCGAGGAGTGCGGGACAATGCGGGGTGGCGGCAATTCCGCAATGACGAGGATAGATTTGGATGGCGGAGCCCGAATGGCCGTTTCCCCCGCGGCCCGCGCGGCATTGTTTGACTTATCGGGACCGCGCGCATTACGTAATGGCAGTGCCGAAAATGCGGCTCAACGGTATCTAAACAGGAGTCGGCGAGTCGCATAATGGCCTGGGAAAACGCGCGGCTGAAAACGCGCGCATGAAAAGGCGGCGGCCGCTCAATGCGCGCACGAGCCGCGAAAACCAGATATCGAGTTGCGCGCGGCCAATTATCGCCCGCCGCGGCCCGCAATGTTATGCTAATCGCGGCATTCGCGCGGCGCCATTCTTCCCGCGTAAAAACACCTTCTGCCCGATTGTCCCGCGGATCGCGGCGCCCGGTGTCACAAACGCTAAGCGCGTTATTTGCCACGCAGATAAATAATAAATAAGAGATTGGCGCAATTCATTTGATTCGTCGCACGAGCCGCGCGACAAAGTCGCTCTCGTGCATTATTGAGCGGATAGACGCGCGCGAGCGCTCGTTATTCGTCGGCTGAGATAGCTACTTCATTGGCCCCTTCATGCCCAAAGAAAAGTTGTGGCTTTCGTGTGGGCAATAGAAGTGTGTATAGAAAAAAAGTTTTGCCCACTGTTTGATGGTCGTAGGTGGTAAGGACAAGGAGTGGTAATCTATTCGGTTTGCACGGTTTTTACGGAGTGGTAACATTGGTATTATTTTGTAACTCGATGGTTGTTAAGGTGCAGCGATTTTTCCCTTACAAAAAGAAGGTAACTCGTTCGTCCACGATCAAGCTCATTTGTTTGACGAACACCCGCGAATTTCCTTTTTATTTACCCACGGAGGCAAATCCATTTTAAGAATCGCGCATAAACGATATTTACATTCAAATAGATTGGCTTATTTAGGTAACCGCGTGAAAATACGGCGTACCGGATTTCTTATCTACATATACTGCATTATGATCAGCGCGTATTACGTATTGAAAAGCGAACAGCAGTTATCGTTTAGCATCACGACAAAGCACACGTGTGCGCGCTTGTACACACAAGTTTATAATAAACCGAGCGATTCTGCTCGGAATTATCATTCGACTTTTATTTCGCGTAAATCGATAAGTTTATCGGTAAACAGATTTCTTCTTTTTATCGGGACCATTCGGACGCTTAAAAAAACTGCGCGACAAATTTACCTAATTATCTTATCCGCGGCAAAATCGATCGAGCATCAAGCATAAGCGGAATTGATTGATTAAAGAAAAGTTCGCCGATGCGCGCGCATTTTTGACGTGCACTGTCTGGCCAAGTTTTGCATGACAAATATTCAAGTGCGCATTATTTAAGCATACTTGAATGGACGCTCGATTGCGAGAACGTGCGGTCAATAATTATCAATTGAGCGCGCTCGCGGATTCGTCCGTTTTATGTTTACAATCGCGCGAAATTACCCCCGGGGTAATTGAATAACTCATTCGGATCGCGCGCAAGGTCCCGTCTGCGCGAACGGACACTTCGGGCTGACGAAAAAACGGAAGCCGGCGCATCGATTGCGCGGATCGGAACGCGCCGAGGTCTTAGTCGCGCGACGGAATCAAAGCGGCGGAATAAGAACCGATGTCCAATCGCAAATCTGATTAGCTCACGGGAACTGTGCAGCGCTTTCGCAATTTATTAGACGGATGGAGAGCGCGAGCGCGCGGATATCTAAATTACACCAATTCGCTTCAATCAAGCAATTACGTGTAATGTTGTTATCGTTGGCGAAAAATATATCGATACACATGCCAAGCGTACGCGCGCGCACGAAATTCGCTTTTCTTTTTGCGCAGGCCGTACTTTTGATCGCGTTAAAGAAACGCACTACCGCCGACCTAGTAATTACCGGACGAATGAGAGCGCCGTTATAAACATCCTCTTATAATATATTTCCATTAGAATGATAGATACGTGCAGTTGTGGAAACTTAGTAACCTTTATTAACGGCCGTTTTAATCTATTTATCGTCGAAAGAAATAATGCCATCTCCGGCGAGCATTAATTCGCGCAATTTTATTATTACTTACAGACGGAACTGCGCAAATAATTTAAAAAATTCCGAGCCGAGCGAGAAATAGAAAATACGTTTTAAAACGAACGAGGCCGGGGCGGCGAACGGAGGGGGCCGAGCGTCTCGGCGTAATACTTTTAATTAAAATACCCGGATAAAGCGTACCCGGTCTTAAGCCTACGCAAAAAATAATAATAACACTAATAATAGTAATGGTAAGAATCGTCGCGACAAAAATACGTGCAATGGAGGCGCAAATAATAATAATAAAAATAATGATAATAATAATAATGATGATGATGATAATAATAATATAAAACTGCGCGTAATAATAATAACAATAATAATAAAAGTAATAATAATCATAACAATAACGATGAAATGTTATTATGCGTAATAATTTTCAGGGGCGTAATCGTTAAGAAAGGACGCTCGCTCATGGTAACTACGTCCATAGCCGTTATCGTTACGGTTTATGTTACTAACGGTGGCCCCTCCCGTCCAGGTTTTCCGCTCTTCCTCGCAGCACCTATTCACGGCGAAAGATTACCATTTTTTTGACATTCCCAATGAGAAAACGTGTTTCTTCGTGCTCATTAAACGAATGGAAATCGCTCGATCGTTGCGTACTTTTATGCGTTTCTCCAATGTTGAATTCCATTATGAAATAGAGCCCCGTTCGACGCGTTACTCATTATTATAATGACATTATCATCCATTCTCGGGAGCCGTTCGCGCTTAGCGCCGCTGAAAACTCAATTATCAACGTAAACATTGACAATTTTGCAAGTTTGATTGCAAAACAAATTTCGCGAATTACTTGCAGATTGCAGAGCCGCCCGCGCCCCCGACGGCCTTTTTCATTTCTGATGCCGCGTTATGTTTCGGCCGTTTCTTTTTCGCCACTTGCCCGCCTCGCGCGTTCTTTTTTCGCTCGCGCGATTTAATTTAAAGTTCGCAACTCGAGTCGCGCTTCGAATTTAAACTTCAACTATTTACAATCCGCGGGACTACAAGGCGATATTTATCTATATCATTTACATTATTTCGCCATTGTTCCGCTCGTTCTTTCAATTATACTTGTCGGCGAGCGAGCGCGGATTTCCGTCTCGTCGCCGCCGCGGCACAAAAATCGCCGAAGAAATCGGCGCATATTAAAAAACTTTGCCACAGCAGAAATGACCGCGCAATACGCCCGGCGACGTGAATAATTTTGTGATTAGCGCCGGGGAACAGGCAACTTCTCGGTTATGTTATGTATGATAATGATCTTCTAATTATGCTTTATAGCTTATTTAAATGCTATTTAAGAAGTTTTTTAAATATCTTATTCGTGGGCTTTGAGCTCGTTGCCTTGCCTCTGCCGGCCCAGTCCCGCTCTGTTTTTATTTTATCTTTTAACAAGTTTTACATAGATATGTTTTTCTCCGCGCCACAATTTCGCCGCGCGCATTTCGGTACACTTTATCACGCTGTAATTTCAGTGCATTAGTTTGGAAAAGTTTACTGAATTAAGGAAATGAATCCGCAAAAGTCGTATGCAGTTTAATTTATGTTGATATTTTTAGGTGCCCGTAAATTTTTGATAATGCTGAAACAATATCACACTTCGCGGCACGAGTTGGTTGTTAACTTTTTCGCATGAAAAACGCCGCCATAAAAAATTTACATTAGCGCGTGTAATATTAATGCAATATATGTTACTCCGTGTAAATTTCATTTTTCGTCTGCGCTGCGCCCTCGGTCTACATCCATCTGCCTCTCTCGCCATGTTTGGCTCTCTAAATTTTTTACTCTCCGTGCGAGCAACTTTTTGCGATACATTACGGAATTTCGAAAGAACTTGTCTGCCAAGTAATGTTACTTATATTTTAGATTGTGACGCATGGTTTCATACATTTTAATATCATGAAAACTGACTTCAAACTTATCCATCGCAATGCTTCTGTACACGTTTGTTTTCGCAGGATACCGTTTTAATAATCACAAAATGAAATCGTCGGAATCGTCGTGTCGTCTAACTTTCCAGTTCTTCCACTCAACTTTCAATTAGTTCTCCTTCATTTATATTAATTGCAAAAAGGGCTATGAAAATGCTGCATATGAAATCTCGAATTCAGTCGGCCAATCTATGTAAACGTAAAAGTCGCGAAGCGCAACACTTTCCTGGTATTGACCGAGGGTGCTTAAAACTGATCTTGCTTGAACCAAACTGCAAATGAGCGAGCGTAGATGTTCTCTAATAAGCTCTCATTGCCAAACAATCTTGCCAAGTCGACGCGGGGCAACGAATTTCCGATCCGCGCGTCGAGGTGAAACGGCAAATACTACACAATGCAAAAAAGGAATCGCGCGATAAGGGGGTGGGTGGTTTGGGGGAACGAGTCGAAAAAGAAAAGGCGGAGTGAGCCGCAGGAAGCTGGACATAACAGTGATTCGCGATGCAGCGGCTTGAAAAAGCGATGTATGATTAGCATCCGACATCGCCGGTAATCAGATGTAAAAACGTAAACATGAATTTTTGCCTGGGGGGAGGGGACAAAAGCGCGTCCGTCCAGTATCGTATATCGCGAGTCGCGACCGTACCCGAGCGGCGTCATACTCGAGCTTGGCCATTAGTTTCAACGATTATTAGAGTTAGTTCTAGGCGAACGAGTTTCATAAATGGGCGCGCGCTATGGCCGTATTTATGCTCGCGCAGGCATTCGGGGGCGCCCCCTATTCGGCCCCGCGAGCGCAACGAGCGGCGCGCGCCGCCGCGCTTATTATTATTTTTATCACAATATTTGCTTTTTCCACATTCTGTTTTATGTTAATGGGATCGGCGTCCTCGTCGTTCCTTCGCGGCCTCTCGCTCGCGCGCAACGACGCCGCGGCGCTTCGTATGCATGGCCCCGGGGAACTTTTAGCATTTTGTCTCGAATTTAAAAAGTTATCCGGCCTTTCGTGCATCCTGTTTCTAATATTCCCTCCTTTTTTGCGCATTTCGCTCGCCTATGTGCCGCGACGCAACGTCACCCACCCCCACCGCAGCCGCGTGCCAATTTTCCTCGGCCCCGCATAAAAAGCCGCGCTTTCCAGAGGGCGCCGCGCGCGATTTCTTCCGTCCTTGGTTTTGTCATTCTTGCCGCGCACCCCTCTCCCCCTCGATTCCGGCGACACCGTGCCCTCTTCGATTGTTCGTCCGCTTATAAATAAAAGACGCACACGGCATTTAGATATCGTCGCTCTCTGCTGCCGGCGTCCCCGCGAAATATTATTATTGTTCGGGACGACGATATTTTGCAGTTAAGATAAAGCCCCCGCTTTTTCTGTGCCGCTTTTTCTGTCGGCGTCTCGCTTGCGCGCGCGCAACCGCGCGTCGCGCCGTCTCGCGGCAGTTGTAAGTTTAAAATATGGTAATTACGGGCGCAGCAAGTCCGGAGATATATCGCGGCGCCGAGTAAATAACAACAACGATTACGACAGTAATAATAATTTCAGAAAAGACCGCGCGATTATTTTGGGCGAGATGAAGCGTAAACAAATTTATGGATTTTCCGCGAGTGGTTATTGGATTTGGCCGATGCCAAGTCAAAGGAATTAAGCGTGGCAAAAACTTAATTAAAGCCGGCACGTAACGGCCCGCGGATTCGACTCGGCCTTCGCAGCCGGCGAACATATTTGTCGTTGATTTATTTAAGAGGATTACACGCGGTTTTTAATGGAGAGCGACGCCGAAACTCGTTGGCCGAAAATTAATGACGGTCTCGCGAAGGGTAGGGGGCGGCCCGATTCAAAGCCGGGTTTTGCAGAAATCAGTTTTCCAATCAAGCGAGCGCGATCGGACAGATCGCGGGGTCCGGGAAACTCGGCTGACAAAATAATCCCGGTCGACGCGGGGCCCTTAAATCAGACGCCCGAAAGACTCGCGCGCGCGCCATTTGAGTCATTTACATTTATTCCGGTGATGTATAACGTTTTTAAAACGCCGCGCTGGAAAAAGTTTTGATAAATGTCGGGCGGTTTGAAAAATATATACGTAATGTATAAAAATAGTAATATATACGTGGCATATATGAGACCGCGTTTGAACGCAAAGTAATATCTTTTCGTACATCGAATATTATTCATCGTAGTTAAACGGGCAAAAATGTCGACAATAAATTTGCAAGTGAAACTCGATGGTTCGCAGGAAAAGCTTATTTATTTACCTCTCGGGTTGCGCATGATTTATATATGAAATTCGGGGACGTGCCATACGTCGCGGCGAAGCGCGATCGCGCGGCGCTCTCCTCCAGTCCCGAAATCCATAATTTAAAAATTCCCCGAAGTGGAAAACTTTCCGGATAATATAGTGTGTGTACCGCGTCTCCTTGGCTTCCCCGGCAAGAAAAGTTTTGTAATACATTGCGCTCGTTTCTGCAGCTCGTCCCGTCTCCAGCGCCAAAGAATTCCCCGACAAATTGGAATTTTTACGTTTGCAACTTGCTACGGCCTGTGGCGAATGTCTCTCGCCCCCCTCTTCTTTTCGATTTACTTCGAAATAAATACATACGGAATACGCCGCCACAATGCGCCTTATCTTTCTACATAAATGTCGATTCATAATATTCTTATATTTCGTTGCGCTCCGAAACTCGGACGCCGAGCGAAAAAAGGAACGGCGCGAGCACACAAAATAAAGAATAAAGTACCGGAGCGAAAAGAGAGTGCGCCAAGTAACCGGCGTACGGTATAAAATTACCGTTTCAATCGTTCGGGAAATTACTTTGGAATTGCGTTTCTGATTTCTCTTATTTAAATTTACGACGCGGGCCCGCCGAAGACGCTCCGAAATCGCGCGACTCCCGCCCCACCCTCCCCCTCTCCGCGCCCCGCCACTCCGCATTGTCCTCGTCCGGTTCGCTAAATACTCGGGCCCAATCCAATTACCGTCTTTAACTATATTTCTCACTACATTCAACGGCCAAACTAAGTTTACAATTTAAGCTTGATTTCATTACGAACTGCTGTTTGATTAGCTTATTTTATCGTCAAACAATGCGAATTCTTGCACGAGGCAAACGCGATGTCGACGAAAAACTCACCCCGCCCCGCCCCCTCCTTCCTGAAGCTTCGTTGCTTTAATTATATTATAATATACAATTGCGAAGTGCTTGTTAGCGCGTTACACACGACGCAATCCGCTTAACGTTGTGTTCTTCCTTCGCAAAAAAGTTTTATCTACGATCCCGCGAAATTGCATTGTCGATGGCGAAGCGCGACTTTCAGTGTCTGTTTTGTTAATAAACGTCGCGATCTTCGTTTCGGCGCCGATAAATCCTCCTATCGGATCGATGAAATGCAAAGGCGCAATATTTGCCGGACGACAAGCCGCGCCGCCAAAGTTTGCCCGAAATTGCGGATGCGTCATTTCATTCGGACAATCGCGTTTGTTTTCGGTCGAACTGACGCTTGGTTCCTATTATTTTCGCATTTTATTTTGTTGGGCGCAATTAAATGGGTTTATTGGAATCGTAAGCTCTGAAGTGAAGCGGTGAAAATGCTGCTATTTTCAATGAAATGGTTCGATAAGGAATAAACGGGGTTGGGATGTTGGTGTTCGAATGGATCCTTGAAAGTTTCGGTCGTCCGATTTTTCGTTCGGGAAAAAAGACTAATTCGAAGAAACGATTTGTACCAACAATTCCGTAAATGTGTCCGAATAAAATCCGGTACTTCTGGATGCTACGTTTCATTAACACACAATACTGTACTTCCAATAACGAACAATCTGCGTCGCCTATACGTATTTTCAATGACATTTTTTATTATATTCAAAACGTCAATCGCAGCGTTTTATATTATCAAAACTCGCAAACAAAGAGCACAAATAAAACGGCCAATTTTTCTCCTCGCAAAAATAATCAAACCAAAAACACGAATCTCTCGCCTGCAGGATAACCCGCTCTCATAACGCAATCCGGAATAACCTTCCTTGCGCAATTGTCGCGGAATTTGCATAACTAATTGACAAACCATCGACGCGTTTGTACAATATTACCGCGTGTGTTGATAGAATCAAAATAAGTAAATACACGCGCGTGCAACTAAATAACACTATCCATTTGGTCGGAACAAGCGCTTGTCTGAGGGTCAGCGGATGAAGTGGTAATCGGGCGACGGGGGGCGCGGGGGATCAGCAGTCGGGATGGGGGGGGGGGGGTTTCGACCGCGTCCACGCAGTCGTAACTTTTGACGAGAGCCGAAACCATGGCGAGATGTGGATATAATTTTATCCAGTTTTTTATTGCGGACATGTTGAACTGGTAAGGGCTTCGATAGCGGCAGCTGAATCGGAAATATTGCCCATAAATATTGGAGATACCTAGCTGCGGATTCGCCATAAGTGTGTCGCACTCGAGCCACGCGCGCGTCTGCGTGTGCGCGCACAAAAAGCGAACGTGTACACAAGTTTTCGCGATACCCGCTATCTCCTCCGCGGCCATTTCGAGCACCTTTTTTCCGCGCTCGAAAATTTTGCCTTGGCAAAAAATTACTTGCGCGCATTTTGCCGTATCGAGCACCTGTGCCCATAAATTCACTTTGCCAAAGCTATCGGATTGAAGCGCGTGCGAAATAGTTGCAATTTATTTTCTGATTATTTGTTACCCGCCGAAAATCGGCCGCGAGAAGACAATCGCGCGGCAATTATTCCCCGAGCGCATTGAGACCGCGCGACGTCACGTTTTTTGTCCCGCAATCGCATTACAGCGTGTTTAATTTGATATGTAAATCAACGCGACAACAGCGCAAGCGCGATTTATCATTAAGTTTCACTTACTGCAAAATAACTAATGCGTTTGCAACGGGACAATTGGAAAAAACGTGTCGCTTTCCGTTCGCGATGCGTTGTTTTTGCGCGAGCGCGATTACGAGGATGTCAAATGTCAACAGCCACGGATTTAGCGTCTTTTCGATTTGTGCAATCACGCGAATAAATGAGTAATTTTTATCAGAAGAGTTCGATTCTTTCACTGTTAAAAATTTCGGAAGTCCAATTACGGTACATGCACCGTAAAATCGAATTAAGGTACAAATACCGTAAA
>JABFPB010001610.1:0-24248 GCA_022817645.1 Ceratoteleas bidentatus | reverse complement strand
TTGCCTCTCAGTGTTGTTGACAGAAACTACCACAGTCGTCAAACGGCGCTATATCAGTGGTTTATTTTTCCCAGTGTTCCGCTCGGATCTGGTGTCCCGTATAGGTTAGGATTTAAGACAGTGTTATAAAACGTAAAGTGTAGTTTGTGTCTCACGATTATATACGTATGTAAAGGCGATAAAACAACAATAATACCCGCGTTTCAATAGTACTAACATCTGACACCCGACAAAATTATTCCCAAACGTTGTTGAATTGGTCAAATGGAAGAACAGTCAAGCTGCTGAAGAAAACAAATCTTGTTTTTTGTTAACGTTACATTTCAAGTCATATTTATGTTGTTGAAATTATTTATGCAATTAGATCATACGTTTATAATAACAGAGCGGTTATGAATTTGATTTAATATAAACCACATTACATATGTGATCACTTGTTAGTTATTATAGGTTAGAATCAAGTGGAAATTACTTGTTTTAGTTACATATTATTTACACTTACTACAATAACTTACAAATAACATTTTATAATAATAATAAGTCCTGTTACATATAATTTACAATTTTTATTGATCCTTTTCAGCAAGATTTTGGTGTACCAAGTTATTCATTTGAAAAATGACTTCAATTATCAAATTACATGCTATATCCGGGGCGATGGATGAATCGCCACCTTGTTATCTTCTACAAATCGATGATTTGCGGATTTTGTTAGACTGTGGATGGGATGAAACTTTTGATCAAGACTATATCAGTCAATTAAAAAGGTAATTACCACATTACTTCAATATACATTACTTTCAATTTTCAGTAAAGCAATCAGTACAATGAATTATTGGTATAGTCTTTAGCTGTATTAAATGTATACAGCTAATTTTTTCAGTTATTTCAAGTGTAGTTTTAATGATATTAAAATTATATCATTTTTTAATCAAGACCTATTTTTGTAGATATGTAAATCAAATTGATGCTGTATTACTGTCATATCCAGATCCATTGCACTTAGGTGCCTTACCATACTTAGTAGGTAAATGTGGACTGAGTTGTCCCATTTATGCAACTATTCCAGTGTACAAAATGGGTCAGATGTTTATGTATGATATGTACCAGGTAATGTTTTAAACTTTTGATTTTAATCAATTGCACCTAAATTATACTTCATAATTACACCTTGTAATTATAAAACTTAGAAAATTTATATCATTCAAAAATCTCTTTTACAACATTGGTATTATGGTTCCAGTCCCGGCACAATATAGAAGATTTTGACCTTTTCTCACTGGATGATGTTGATGCAGCTTTCGACAAAATTGTACAGCTCAAATATAATCAGAGTATTAATATGAAGGGAAAAGGTTATGGAGTCACTTTGACACCTCTTCCTGCAGGCCATATGATTGGTGGAACTATATGGAAGATTGTCAAGATTGGTGAAGAAGACATTATTTATGCTGTTGACTTCAATCATAAAAAAGAAAGACATTTGAATGGTTGTGAACTGGAAAGACTACAGAGACCATCACTTTTGATAACTGATGCTTTTAATGCCTCTTATCAACAAGCTAGGCGAAGGACACGAGATGAAAAATTGATGAGTTAGTACTATGAATTAGTTGTATTAATGGAGTTCTTCTGTTGAGTAAAAATTGTAAGAATCTGATAAAATCAAATATTGTTAACGTAGATTGTTTCAGTTCCACACAATTTCATAGAAATTTAATTCATATTTGCTACATATTTTATTCAACTAAATATTATTAGGATGTCAAGCAATACATTGTTTGCCGTTATAGGAATCCAGCCCTTCACGGAAGAACTACCTTATCAATATCAAAGAAATAAAAAGAATAACATATGATAAAAATACCATTTGATCAGTTTATTAATTCATATCATTTCTTCAGCCAACATTTTACAAACATTACGTGGTGGTGGGAACGTATTGGTCAGCGTAGACACAGCTGGACGTGTGTTAGAATTGGCTCACATGCTGGATCAACTATGGAGAAATAAGGATTCTGGACTTCTAGCCTACTCGCTAGCTCTTCTCAATAATGTCAGCTACAATGTTGTTGAATTTGCCAAATCGCAAATTGAATGGATGAGCGAAAAACTGATGAAGAGCTTTGAGGGAGCAAGGAATAATCCTTTTCAATTCAAACATCTGCAGTTGTGTCACAGTATGGCCGAACTGAATCAAGTTCCAAGTCCAAAGGTTTGATTATTAGAACAATTACTGTAATTGATTTATAAGTAGGGGATATTGGTTGTCAAGTGAAACTCTTTTCTAATATTCTAACATTGTAACGTATTTTAACAACGGCAAATCTGATTTATATTTAGATTGTCATAGTTTATTTGCAAGTTTACTGTTCGATTTTTAGGCATTCTTCCCTACACACGAACTTTATATACTCATTTTATTTACAGGTCGTTTTAGCGAGTACTCCAGACATGGAATGTGGTTTCTCCAGAGAACTTTTTCTCCAGTGGTGCAGCAATCCACAGAACAGTATTATCTTAACAAGTAGAACATCGCCAGGAACTTTGGCACGAGAACTGATGGACCGAGGTGAAAATCGAACCATAACGTTGGAAGTGAAAAGGCGCGTTAAACTGGAAGGTGCAGAACTGGAAGAACACTTGAAAAAAGAGAAACTGAGGCAGGAACAAATGAAACAAGAACAGATGTAAGCTTGAATATATCAATTCTTTAAGTTAAATCTGACAGTTATTTCGTAGGAATTAGATGAAAGGAATGTTTTATGTTGTTAGGGAAACTGCAGATATAAGTTCTGAATCTGAGGACGAGCATGAAGTGGGAGGAGGAAGAGGGAAGCACGATTTACTTGTGAAACAGGAAAGCAAACCCGGATTTTTCAAACAAAGTAAAAAGCAGCATCCAATGTTTCCGTTTGTCGAAGAAAAGATAAAGACAGACGAATATGGGGAAATAATTCGGTACACTTTCTTTCATATTTAATGTAGATTTATAAATTTGTTCATTATATAATTATAACTAGACTGCCAATGATATGTCAATGCTTATTTTTAATTAAGCTAAAAGTATTGCGTCATCTATTAAAGAAATAGTTTCATGTTATTCTCTTTAGAAATAAGCACAGCAATTTTTGCATACTTGTCAATAATTTTCCACAAACATGTGCATATCTTCTTATTTCATTAGAATAAGCTAATAATGCTATTTTGTGCATTTTTTTGTACATTTGTGTATAATTTCTGCATAAGTTTACATATCTTAAGCATAATTTTTCACATGTTCTTATATCATCAGGAATCATTACTCCCCCAGTTGAAAAATTCCATTAGAAACCATTAGATACGGATAAAAACTAATGCTAAAAACCGCATAGGAACCATCAGGACTCGTTTTCATAAGGAGCTACAGATACATGCAAATAAAATGAATGTATTATTACTTGTAAGTCCATACAGACATAAAAAATCATGTACAAATGCTGTACAGTATGTGAAAAAAACTGTCAAAAACCGCATAGATACAAATAAATACAAATAGATACAAATAAAACTAGTTCTAATGGAATTTTTCAACTGGGCCTACTAGCTTTTCAGTGAAATCTGAACTTCTTACTACTTACATACAGTAATAAAATTGCATATACCGTTGCCTAATTATAACATGCACCATTTCTAGGCCAGAGGATTATAAAATTGCCGACACTAATATGGATGTGGATGACAACAAGGAAAACATAGAAACGAAGCTAGAAGAGCCAGTATCTCACCCGGAAACTGTCACCGACGTTCCGACCAAATGTATTCAGGTTACTCGAACGGTAATGGTGAACGCCTCCGTAACTTATATCAATTTTGAAGGACGATCGGACGGAGATTCGTTAAAAAAGATTTTACTGCAATTAAGGCCTAGACGAGTTGTTCTGGTCCGCGGTTCGTCCAAAGACACAAAGATAATGAGCGATATTGCTCAAAGTACTGGCGCACGAGTGTTCGTACCTACCAAGGGTGAAACTTTAGATGCGACTACAGAGAGTCACATTTATCAGGTACTTGCATTTTACATTCATGATGTCCATTTATCTTCGTGATCCGAAAGTACGGAAACAATAACGTTAAATTTGTATTTTAGGTTCGATTAACTGATGCATTGGTTAGTGGACTTCGTTTCTCACGTGGAAAGAATGACTCTGAAGTTTCATGGGTGGATGCTGTAATCACAGCAAGAGATCAAATATGTTGTGATGCTATTAGTAACACGGATGAGGAAACTCTGGAGCAGAATGAAAAGATACTTACCTTGGAGCCACTGGCAATGCAGTGTGTAAGAATCCTGGATCATGTTCTGTTGTTGAATTACTTATTAATTTATTTTCTATACTGCAAACTCAGACCTGTAAAATTGCTGATATTTCACGGAATTCCATTGCCAGAACATATCATGGAGTTTTATGTGAAAAGCTTAAAATTGCAACAATTCGAAAATAACCTAATTTTAGATGATTTACGACATTAAATTTCGTTATTACACTACGAATTTACAGTGTAGAGTTCAATAATTTAAATATAATTGGAAATATTACTATTTCATTATTTATAATTCACTGCATTTTTTAGGCGCCTAGTCATCAGACGACGTACATAAACGAACTCAAATTGTCTGATTTCAAACAAATTTTGAACAAAAGTAACATCGCTTCCGAGTTCAGTGGTGGTGTTTTATGGTGCTGTAATAACACTATAGCCGTGAGACGTGTAAGAACACTTATTATACAATAATGTTTACATTATTTTTATATGAAAATAAGTTCAACGTGTAATTATCATTAACGTTTTTTTATTACAGCACGAAGCTGGAAAAGTAATACTCGAAGGATGTCTATCAGAAGAATACTTCAGAATCCGTGAATTGTTATATGATCAATATGCTATACTATAAAATTATATCTACTGCTGAATATACTTTTATGTACAGTTACAGTCCATCTATGTTTATCATAATTTAATTGAATATAATAATTCAGTTTATAAAATGAAAATTACCATGAACTCGTAATTAGTTAGATTTATCATTATATTGAAAAGAAATGATTTGTGAAATGTAACTGTTCTACATTAAATGCACAAACATAAACTTTTCAAAAATAATATTTATACTTTTATACTGTGTATTTATACCTAGTTTTGTATTGCAAAGTAAAATGTATATAGTAAACTCTACAATCACGATTAGTGGAATAATGAAAATAAGTCAAACTGATTGTATTACGATTTATTAACCTCAGAAGATTACTTTACATTAAAACATTGTATTAAATTTGACCGCACAGCAAAAATGGAATTATTATTTACATACAAAATTGGACCTTCCTAATCAGTTCTGATTAACAATTTTACTCAACGTGTCTCATCATCGGATGACCTTATTTGAAATGCAACAAGAAGGGGTAAGGAGATCCAGGAGAATACACCTTAATTTACTGCAAAATTTGAACTATTTATTTCGATTTCATCGCAAAGATTGTTATGGACAATCAATAATAGGAATATTATACACTATAATATTCATTTTTGCTTTTCTCATAGCTTTATAATGCAGTCACATTTACATACAACCGTTATCAATAGTTATACCATAAGTTTTTTAAACTGCACGGAAAAAAATGCACAAGTTGGAAAACTTATTTTTTCGATGAATCACAATTGATAGTAAAGCTCTCAAAAGTAAACATAGAAACTTTAATTTATTAACTGCCATTCTAACTATCTAAAAGAGCTAATTTTCCCCCCAACAGAGTTGAAAGTATAATTTAACGCTTGACGAATGTTTAGCTGAACGTTCTATACAGGTTTCTTAAACATTCTATAACAGTTCAGATTAAGTGAATAATGTACGTCTGTGGGAGGTTCTCTGAACAATTATTGAAACATTATCTCAAAGTCGCGAAACGTTTCATTAACTCTGTGTTTTGAATAATTTGTAAAATCATTGAAAGGCTACCTGAAGTTCATAGAACGTTTAGACATTTTTACTCTGTTAAAAAAAATGTCACTCGGAATTGAATTCAAGCCTTGAAAGTACCAAGAAAACGCTCTGACACTGAGACAGAAGACTTGTCTGTACCCAGTGGGATTGCCTCGAAATTGGTCAAAAATTCCAGAAACGTGTATACATCATTCAGCGCAACGTTCGAAAGACGATTTTCAACTTTCGGCTCCATTGGGTTTAGCCTGTTTGATGTATGTTGCATTACTTTTTATCCCATTGAACGGTTGTTGGTTTATACGACAAGCCAATATCTTCGAACGCTATCAAATAATTGTTCTCACAAAGAAACGTGTAATTACCCGAATAGAAAACGTTGTTTAAACATTTTCAATGTTTACAGAACATTTATGAGATTAATAAACGTTCGTAAAACGTTTTAAGATTTGCGAGCCGGTTATTGATTGCTTTAGGTCCTAATGCAATCAATAACCGGCTCAACATCGGTACATGAAATAATAAACAACTTTTTTAGCAAGAAAATATCGCTTTCTAAATCGGTCTACACCAGGCCAAGGTGATTTTACGCAACTTGTTCCACAACGGCATTTTTTTCCGCGAGCTCAAATTACAATTCGCGTTTGCTTGAATTTACATGTGATTGGGTAAAGGGTCGAAAATTAAATAGGAGAACACCGTGTTGAACTGGATGTTCCTACCGAAAGCCGGTACCCAAAGAAAACAGGTATAAAAAGCGTTTTTGGCATTGATTCAATAACAAGTTGGCGGACGGACGAGCCTCAGCTATCCTGCTTGATAACTCGCGAATATATTGTCACACCGTCGACTCGATCGTACAAATTACTGACCACGCGACAATGCTGATCGTAAAAGCTCATTTGGTCGCAAACACCTGATTTGTGTCCCCATTATTAAATCTCTTGTGCCATAAAATATCCTTTGTACAATGGGCGATGACGGAAAATCTGTTCCTCGTGCGATTACAAACCTCGCCTTCGGCGCGGATTGTAAACTTCGCACGCGAAATGCTACATATTTCCCGTTTCATCGTCCTATAAGTGCAAAATATACTGTGTTCATTGTTTGTCGTTCACCTTTCTTCCTCGCAGAAGTAAAAATGCATGGATCAGACACAACATCCTACGAAGACAATTCCTTATTTTCTGTTTTGCTTGGGCGCGAACAAGGACGGCTCGTTTTTTCATGTTTTTTACATCAGAGGCGTATTTAGTACACCCTGATAGCACAGAACATTACCTAAATAGACGAAAAAATACGTGATAAATATTTAATATCACATATTTAACAGTTAGAAAATACTGTGTACACATTATGTAATATTTATAAATATTTACACAATATTTTACACAAAAAAAATGAATAAAAGTTCCTAAACTCGACTCTGAGTAAAAGTGGCTAGGCGCAACACTCCAACGCGAGTACCTTTACCTGAAAAGGCTCTACGACACATTCGAACTAACCATCTGAACCAACAATCAAGCCAACCACTCAGGAAGAAATGTACAATCAGGCCATTATCGATCCAACTCCAACGAACGCCGGATGAGAGTCGGCATGATACGCGGATTGACATTGGGCCAAGCTTGGCTGGGAAAACAAGTGAATATCAAATATCAAAATACGAAAAATTCGCATCTGTTTTAAAAACAAGTGAATTGTTCGCTCAGCCGACCGTTCGCTAGACAATGGAACCAAAATGGGCCGGCAAATTCGGAATTCTTCCTGGGTACCAAAGATATTATCTTTGGTGGTTGTTCACATAAAGTTAGAATTGAAATTTAACTGAAGATAGAAGCATGAAGGCAAAAACCAATACAGACTCCTGTAACTGAGAACAGATAGAACATATTAGCCAATACGGGATCGGTACCAATTCCGTATTCGTCAATACGGTAATGTATATCCAGTATTATGTAAACATGTTTAACTCAACGCCACGAATTGGCATTATTTTTTGACGATTCGTGGCTTTGGACCGTTAAAACATTAATCTTCCATTGAACCAAGGCTGGAGGTCCAGATTGACTCCACGAGCTGGAGGCCCGGACTTGGTCGAATCTGGGTCAATATTTGCCCCAGCACCTGGAATAATATATGCTGTAGGTCCAGACTGGGCCCAGATATGAGGTCCAGAAACTCATCTTAAATGGGGCATAGTAATGTCCAGATTGGACCTGAGCTGTTGAGATCGTAAAACATCCAGATTTGATCCAGCCTAGGCCCAGATTGTGGAGGAAACTAAAAGTCCAGATTCAATCCAGTTTGGACCCACGTTGTGGAGTTGTAATAGGATTGCGAGTATACGGTATTATTTTGTGCAACGTTAAGAACAAACTACGACTGTAGCCGAGTGGTCATGCTTCCATATTCGTGTGCCGTCAAGCTGAGTTCAAATCTCATCGATGGTCACAGAAGACTAATTTTTTTTTTGTTTTTTATAGATCCAGGTTTATGGATCCGATTTCCACGCTCGTTGGGCTAGACTGGACCGAATCTGGACCTATTAAAAAGGCTTCACATGCTGCTGGATCTAGACGAGCCAGAATGGGACATATTACGGTCCTAATCTGGCTCCACATCACTGATCCAGTCTGGGCCAAATCAGTGGTTCAATGGGCTGTTATCAATTGCTCGTAGATTACCAAATCAGCCATTACAGTTGAGAAAGTAACGTTTAAATATTATAACAAGGTAACATAAATATATATATCAACGAACCTACCTGTAAATATGAATTCATTCGTACATATACGTACGAATAACATTACATTTTTTATAACTTCTGAAACATTATGTTCGCTTTCAGTTGAAAACGATGTTATTGAGAATGTTGAAGATGAAGTAGATATATAATTGTTTAATTACCAACGTACCTAAAGATCAATCACCAGAAATTCATATCAAAATTTTATGGTCAAATTCGTTTCATAGGAAAGTGTTACCGTGCGAAACTTAATTTTAACCACCGTGTGATCTCACAATTAACCACTAATCCCTTGGAAAAGGTTAACTGTAGCATTGGTGTCTTATTCCATAATGCAACAAATTACAACTAGTTATGATGAAGAAGTGAAGGATAGCCACACTAAACTTGACAAGAGGAAATTCACCTGGAAGGACATATTTGGCAACGAATATCGACAGTGAATTGAACCGCGCATTACGGATTGTACCAACGCCATCGGAACCGAAAGTAGTCATGGTTTTCAAATCACTAAGATACGACCAAAGTAATTTTCTTGAACCTGAGAGAATGAACCTTATTTCAATCGACAATCGACATTAAATGTCGATTGTCGATCCATTATAGGCACACTGTTAAATTTTAACAGTGTTCCTATAATGGATAAATACGTGTCCGATCCACAATATATTTCTTCTCCGAACTTCTATTATTCGTTTGCCTACCTTGGTTTAAAAAACCTAGACGTTCTGGTTACTAAAATAGAGCCAAAAAATCTACGAAAAATGCAACAGAAATTTCGTAGATGAACTGTGTCACAGTACGAAATTTTACAGTTATCTACAAAATTTTTCGTAGATAGATTTCGGAATTGTCAGTCCCAACGATACCAACTACACGAGTAACGGTCATCAGTGTTTTCTACTCGGCAAATATCTGCTCAGACACACACAACCTCTTCGAGGAGGTGCTGTATTTAGAAGTAATGTCGGACAACATCATAGCTCAAAGCTTTGCTGATCCCTCCGGCATTGACATATCGGGTCGCAACAGATACATCGTGTTTTTTTCGATTTCAATCTCTCAGATGTGCTAACGGGCATCATGGCTATGAAGGAAAAATTTTTGGACAATGAATCACCATACGGGACAAGGAACAATGGGTGGGATATGAACAAGTATGTCCGAGTGTTGTTGGAATTGATAATGATTGTTTCGTCGACGTTGGCGAAACCCTACAGGTGTACATGAGGACGAGTTTGACAGAGTTAGTGAGGATAGCTGAGCGTTAAGGATTTATTGGGATCAGAGCGCGTTTGCGTTCTTGACTTAAAGTCGAGATTCGTAGGCGCAACTGAGTTAACAGTTTCAGGATATAGATTTTAGTTTTAACATTGGTACAATCCGATGAAGTGGAACGATGGTGTGTTAAGTCTTGCGATTCAAGTCGCTTTTTGTTCATATCCAAACACATTTTCACAGTATGCACCTTCCTCTTTGAAAGGTGGAACACTCCACAACGATTTGAGAATCAAGAGAGAAACGAGTGCATTTATTTGTATACATAAAATTCAAGCACAATGATAGTCATCATTATTGAATACTATATGTATGTGTCAATTAGAAAATACTTCCACATTTCAGTTGAGTTTAAGGTTGTAAAAGTAAAGATTAAAATAAACAGAATAAGGTGTAAAGACTTCGATTTGACATTAAAAGTGATATCAAACCCATCCTTAGTCAACGCAAGGAGAACTTCAGGGCAGAGGGCGCTAGGCGGAAGTCCCAGTCAAAGCCAACAAGATGCTAAAAAAACGATTTCAATACATTTAGTCAGGTTCGCTGCAGGTAATATAAATAAATAATGCACTGATCATGGCGTACGCACATTGGAAATTACATTTGGCAATTATTTTTGCATGTGTGGTCAAACAGGCAACATGTTTCAAACAGAATGTTTGGTTTATTCACCGTCCTTTGTTTTCGCCCTCCAGACAACAGTTGCAAAGAAACATCAGGGATTTGTGCCAAATTGAACGGATATAACAAAAACAAGTTATGGATACTTTTGCGGTGCATTGTCAAAAGTCGGTATAAAATGTGGCTAATTGGGTTTCATTTTCCTTTGCTCTTTACTATCAGTTGCGTTACAACAAATAATTTAAACGGTACAAACAATTACCCGACCGTACAACTTGCAATGAGCAGGTGAGTTGTGGCGTAGAATCAAATACAGTTAAAAATGTAATTAAAAAAAGAACAGGGGAAAAACGAGATGGTGTTGCGCAATTAAAATACTTAGAAACGAAGAGGGGGAAACGGCGAGTGTTTTATCATGAAGATTTGACCCTTGTCCTTTGTACAATCATAATTCTAAGTTGCGTGGCCTCTCGCTACTTTTGATGAAGTAGATACTCGTAATTGTGATGATTCGACATGAGTAAAAACTAATTCAAGTACGTGTTGTATTATATTAATCAATAATTCTGTACATATTGTTCATTGAAACGTTGCACTGCGGCGGCGTCCCGCGATCACCAGATCGACCCTACTAAATCGTCTTCTGCACACGACGCGGGATGTAAAAAACACTAACTGGACTCGGAAGCATCCTGTGAACATAGCATGATAACAGAGTTTAGTATTTACAAGGTTTTGGGGGGTGGGTGTGATGGACAAACTCGATCATCACAACTGCAATAGTTAATCAAAAAATGAAATCAATCTCGAGATAATAAAATCAGTCTAATAATAAGTCCACTTGTTAAAGGTTCCTACAAATTTTAATCATTCAACGAATATTCGTGATTGTGAAACTTAAATTTCCTGGAAACTTAAGTTTTCAGGAATTCACGAGAACCCAGAAAATCGAATATATCGTTGGAATTGGTTTTTCATGAAAATGTTAGGTGTTGTATTGTATTGGTTAGTTAAATTTGCTTTGGCAGTAGCTAAGTGTTCGATTTGTACCCGCAAGATCACAAGTTCAAGTCTCAGCGGAGGTGTATAAGTATACTGTTTTCCTTTTTACTGTTTTATATTATTTACTGTTTCCCATATTTTTTAATGAATAATATTTTTAAGAACCTTTAACGCGGGTCATTGTTGACAGTCTTCTTGCAGTTGTGCTGATACGAAACAATGGTTACTGAGACCTTTCAATATACTGAGGTTTAGACTAATAACAAATGGTAAACAAATAAAAGTCATTTGACTCAAAGGGTCTCTTTCGTGGGACTATATTTTTTCCTTATTGCTTCTTTTTTGCTGAATGCACTGATGAAACAGTCGGCGTCGAATAAAGTGAGCGATTCTAACGCGTATTCGTGAAATTGTTCGAATGAAGACTGGTGCAAGTTGTGCGAATAGAAGTCTGACAATTAGAAGTGCTCCCAACCAGTTTGGAAGAAGCACTTAGTACAAACAATAGTGAGTTGCGTTGTATTATGGGGTTGACATGTACGAAAACGTAGTTAGACTGATGGTTCATTGAGGAGAGTGGTTCGGTGAGTGACAATGTGAACAAAATTACTCAAAGTAACGTGCTTGACATTCAGTACAGACATACACAAGAGTGCGATTTCGGAGAATCAACGTTCGTACGTAGAGACATGTATATATGCGTGGATGCAGAGTGCAATTAAATCAGAGTACTTTTCAGTTGTCTAATTAGTCTTTGAAGTAGATAACTCGTGAATGCTTATCGCTACGTCATAAGTAGACAAAGTTGGCAGACAACAACTCTCAGCTATTGCACCTTTGACCCATAATCAAACACACATATCACCTCCTTCCTACCCCTACCCTTTACGTGCTCTCACTCGTCTCTTTTACACTAAACTTGGCAGCAACAAACATAACAAGTGAAATGTCGTATGTTAGATATAGCATTGCCAATTTAGCGATGTTGTCGCTAAATCCAGAGACTTTCAAAGGCGAACTATGAATTTTTTTTTTAATTTAACGACAGGTTTTAACCCCGAAGATTATTAACTAATTTTTGGAAACATCTGGAATTATAATAATTTAGAGATCTTCAGAAAACAATGAATCTGTTTGCTTTTGACAAGTGTTTAATTGTTATAATTTCCAAAAGTTGCAATGGATATTTATTTAAATTAGATAGTTATCACGTTTCTTTGACTGAGAATTAGTGGAAGATTTTAAATAAAGCAGAATGGATTAGACGTAATGATACACCATGCTTCTGGGTAGACGTGCTTATGAACATTTTTTTTTTCAAACTCCACGATTATCAGATTTTGATTTATAAAATAATTTGTGGGGCACTATTTTAACTGTTTAATTTTTTTTATTTAACTTTCTAGCATGTTTTGAATAATAAAATTTTGCAGACGTCTAGAGAAATCCTAAACTTCAGATTTTTTGCTCAAAGGGGTTGGCATCGCTGGTTAGTTGGACAGATGCGTGTTAGGAACAGTCAAATGACACAAAAATGAACAAAGCTTGGTAACGCCATCTAGTTTAGCTAATAGAAGTGGCAGAACAACAAACATGAACATTAAAAGATGCGAATGTGAGAGAGATAGAGAGAAAAGTACCTTTTCGGATCGACAAATCAATTGCATTGACTGAACGCCTGCTCTTGAAGCGAATGATCATTAGTGCTTGGTACCGAGCACTAGTACATGGCAATTGCGTGGCACGTCGCACTTGGATTCGTTTAACGAAGCAAAACGTTGCTTGGATTAGTAAAAGAGTAACTATTAATTACGGGTTCGGGCAACCGGGTTGGAAGGTGAGACGCCTTCAGGGAAAAACGCGTGATAATAAGTAAAGACGAATTGAAGTTCACGAGACGAGTCGTTGGCAAATGACTGCACTTTGGTTGTAAAAAATAAACCTTTGTCCGTGAAATACAGATTTAATAATGCGGTTATTATATACAGTAACATATGTAAAGAATCGTAAAGTATAATGTAATGCAATTAGTTTATCGTATGTGTATATATATATTTCTATATATATAGAAAATGTTGCAACGTAACATTTCATAAGAAGGTATAATAGAGTATAATATAATAAGTAAGAGATATATCGTAATAATTGATAATCAACATACACAGGGTATCCAAGAAATCAGATTATGCTTTCGCGGTCTAGGTGCCGTAATCGTCAATTTGTTTACAGAATACGCAAGTTGTTTCCACCATTGCTAGTTTGTTTGTAATTACATACGAGATTTGTACTTGAAATGCCGGACAAAACCTGAAGTCGTTTTTGCGGAACTCTAGGATGAGTGGTTCAGTTCGTTGGTCGATTCAAAAGTCGTCTGAAAGTGTCTTGCACCGTTGTCAACAAAACTGCCCAGTAACTGGAGACGGATTGAAAAGAAATGTTTTGAATCACGTTTTTGACCGATCCCGCATTCAGTTGTGGACTTTTCAATCCCGTTGAATACTTTTGGTCGCTGAAAGATGTTTTTAATACCCCCGTAATCGGAGTCGTATTGAAACATCGAAGATTTGGAAAAATGCAATATGAATGAATCACTTTTTTGAAGTAATGGTACGAAAATGGATTCGCCCTGACGGACTGATTGCTTTTTCGAGATTAGGTTAGATCCACTGCCAAGTTTCACGGATTAATAGTTTTAGAAATGAATCCATCTTGGCGGATTGGCTGCTTTGTGAGGTTAGTTTAATCCAGCATCACGGATTGAAAACATTCAACATATTTCCTGGATTCATCTGAAAAGTTTTCAATCCTATGACATGTATTGAAACCGTCTACCAACTGTCAAAAGTATTCAAACGTATTGAAAGTTCGGCGAGTGAATCCGTGATCGGTCAATAACGTGATTCAAAACATTTCTTTTCAATCCTTTTTAATCCGTCTCCAGTTGCTGGGTGTTCTCTTTGTATCAATTTTGTTTGTTCCTATCATTTTTATTCAACCAATTCATCAGACTTTACAAAAACATAGAACATCGTTGTTGTAACACAGGAAATACTGTAGTTAGAAAATTCTCCTCGTAAATTTATATAAAAACCGACTAAATTGAATCAAATGTTTGCATTCAAATCGTGTCAATCAAAAAAACAATATTTATCCATGTTCATACAATGTCTAAAGACTTATGAGAATGATATAAAACTGTACATGTACATAGCAAAACATTTTCAGAATCACATTGAATTATTAGTGACACTCAAATATAGCGGATCGCTTGTAAGAGGATTTGTCAACAATAACGAAAACCTAAATTGTCTTCAATTTGTATTTCTTGGTCTCGTCGGTTTCCGTTACTTTTGACGTACCCTCCAAAAGAATTTGGCAATTCACACATCTTCGACTCGGAAAAGTAAAATACAGTCAAAGATCCAAGTCAAGTGCACTTAAGCGAAAGACTAACGGAAAAGCAACGCGGTCATAGCAATGGTACTGCATGTGGCCAGTGGACTCAGTTTACGTGTTTGGCTCGTTAAAAACTAAAGATCAACAGTTAACGTTCACTTGATCTTCTAAAATTAATCTACCTGAAACACCGAGTAGTACTAAATTATACGCACGAATGCATATACAAACGTCAACGTGGTCAAAGAAGAATCTAATGCTAAAACGTCAGCGAAGGTGGCACTGCAACTGTCTACTATTAAGTACGACACTTTACAGTCCCAATGCCACCTGGCGACTCAAAGGCGTGAATTAAAGTGGCATTTAATGCATACACCTCAAAAGCTTTTATTCTTTGGAGAACGCTTTTTGATCAACCCTAATCACGAACTCACCAGTTAAATTGAATAAAATGATAAAAACTTGAAAGCTAACCCTCAGAACTAACCAGAATTTTCATCCAATACCACCTACTCACTATTTGGTGTATCAACAAAAATGAACTTGATTCGACCGAAACACTGAAACGAATCAGTCAGAAAACTTATTAAGGACATCTAAACGGTAGGTGTTACAGTAACCGAAAATTCTGGCCACAGTTCTCCTGCCTGAATCGAAATCGTTAACTCTCCTGTCTGAAACGAAACCCACAGACCAACTTCCTCGGAAAGCATTGCCCTCCCCGTGAAACTACCATTCCCCACGCGACGGCGAAGCGAAATCGCGAACCGAAAATCGGGGGACAGATGGCGCCACGCGCGGCTGGCTCTCGTTACAATCTACGACGGTGGAAAAAGGTACAAAATTCGTTAATGTAAAAAACGCCGTGGGACGATGCACTGGGTGTCTTGCGCGTCGAGAGTCGAGCTTGTCAATCGTGGCTTCCTCTCGTTCTCCAACGTCCGGACGTAATCGAAGTGGTTACAGGCTCGGGCGGTGCTTAATCGCGGTCTGTACAATGAGCCTCGCTCGCATTTGCTCTGCGTTCCGTGTTTGTGCTCAGGCGACAACGCGACGCGTGACAAAAGTATTGCTGAGATGCAGCGCAGGACCCCAACAAACGAAAACCAGTTGAAACCGAAACGTTGTATCGGTTTCAATAGCGTTTCTTAATCGGTTCAAACCGCTGTTTGGCTTCAAACTAAAAATATTGTTTTATTCTGAGAAATTAAGTTTTAAAGGAATCTTATTCTTCAAAAAGAAAAATGTTATTTCGAATTGAATACATATCACTCTGTGTCGTAATATTTATTTGTAAGCGTTCGAACATATTACTGAAACAAATTATTACTACCAGAATATTAAAAAGTATCGATTTAAACCGATAAAATTTGCTGAAGTAAGATTAATGGTTTTGGTTTAAACTGATAAAATTCACTGGCTCAAATATCGCGAATTGTTCCAAACCGATACAATAGACGCTTAAATCGTCTATTGTAGTAATTGTTAACCCGATAGATTTGCAGTGAAAAAGTATTGGTGATTTTGAAGAAACGCGATACAAAGGAAAATATTTTGGATTGGTTTCCATTAGTATTCGTTTGCTTGGACTGTTACGGTGGAGGCGGATCTGCGGCTGGTCTGACGACGAGGGTCGGCCTGCAGTGAAGTCAACGCCGAGGAGCGAGCTCTACAGCTATTTACAGGGTTGCTATTTGCAGAGGTCAAACGTCACTCGGTTCGCCGCTCATAGGCGGGGTCTCGGAGTCGGGGTGATTGTTAGTGATTTCACCTGGAATGGCATTTCGGTTTGCTTATGGTCTCGCCAGAGATGCCAGACGAGATTCTGATGCGGTTAACTTGTAGTGGAAAATTAGTATACAAAATTGGCGATGCAGGGCTGCCACTGTATCTCTGTTTTAGCAAAACAGCTAAAAATCGCTTTTTGACAAAAATTACCTCAATAAATGGTCGTCATAATTTTTCGTCATAATAAATGGTCGTCATAAGTTTGTTGCTTAAAAAATAGTTTTTTGTATTATATTGGCTGTTAAGGGATTTTGTTGGTTATTAAAGTGAAGGTTGTATTATATGCTTAAAAATATAACAACCTAAAGTATTGTTAAAAATTCTCTGTCGTCACTTATTGTCGAAAAATTGCGGGTAATGTCTAAACTTAGTTTCAATCGTTTCTTTTTAAACTCTTATTTTTCAAACTAAACAGTCTTTAAACCCTCTAATTGTAACACGGTAAACGACTGGCAGCCCTGCGATGGCTGTGGCACTCAATTATATTTGGGATATATCCAGCCCCGTCCAACGTGCTGTCCAACACCTGCTTACATGACTTACGTTAAATCTGTTTTTCGCTTGAAGCTGCCCACAAGCATTTACAGCATCGTGTATTTCGTAAAAATGAATTAAAAACCTCCAACCTCGCTACATATGCATATCTTTTTTTGCAAGATTTTAATGATTCAATAATTTAATGATTCAATGATGTCTGTTATTTTATTAGTCAGGTCATTGATCTCATACTAAGGGTTCAAAAATGATATTAAAAGGTTATATTGAATAAATATAATGGAAAATGAAATCATGATGAAAAGTCAAATTGCTTGATTCTAAAAAAATATTTTTGAAAATTAATTATATTAAACAATTACCTGATTTCTCCCATAATTAATCATTTTTACACAATAAAAATGTCCTTGGCTATGCAAAATAAAACTTTATTAATTACACTGTTTCAAAAACATGTTAATAAATTTCTTTATATTTTATTCATTTATTTATTTATTTAATTTTTCACATTTAAAAAATCATAAACAATGTCAAAGCCTGGCCACTATTCATCACGACGGACACAAAGTGGTCATGTGACAAGCAATCGGGTAACCGTCAGCACTAACAGTAATGCGAACTGTCAAATGTGCTATATATAACTAGGTTATATATTCGTCGGACACGGCTGGATAGTAGACGCCTACCTATTGGACAAGAGTAAAAGTAGGGATTAGAAAAATATTCAGAAATGTAAATAAAAGTTTATGATTCGCAATAAATAAATGGGTTCATTCAGAGGACAACATCTAAGTGGGAAACCGCCAATTTTGATAACATTACTTTTGAGGACATAAAGAGGTATTGTTAGATATTGGAATACAGGGTATAAAATAAATATGAAGTGGTAACAGTGGTACAAGTTTAAATAATGTTAGAAGTGGTGAAATTTCAAAGAGGTCAAGAAGAAGTAAAAGACTCAAAATCCCATTCCAGATCACTCGAGCACGAGTTAATAGTTAATTATTATTTGATTAAGTCGTAAACACTGGTGCAAGTTTATTTTTTGGACTCCAGTAATTGAATGATGACATGCGAGCGTCAACAGCTTTTCATATTTTTCTCTTAACCACTTTAAACATATGCAATTGTAACAATAAAAATCACCTAAGATATTGTATAGAAATCTTACTGAACGTTACTATAAATATAACACAAACGCACACCAAAAAACCCTGTTATAAGTTTGTACAAATTGACAACATTGTTCACTTTATGAAGAAAGATTATGCTAACGAATAACGTGTTAAGGTCAAGTTGAAAGTTTGCTGCAACGGCTTGTGAACAAATTATTATTTAATATTAGTTAACAAATTGACCAAAGCGAGGTTCTGTGTTTATGGCAGAATATTATCAGCTGTAAAGCTGATAATACCACATTATAAAATGCTGTGAGTTCTACGACTGTCTCTTGAAAACTAGAAATCACTGCTTTTCGACGATTAGTTGCAAAATAAGTTGATTGTGTGATACAAATGTGTAAAAAAGTGAGAAAATCTCGTTCTGGTCATTGAATAAATGGGAACATTTCGCCACACTCAGAGAAATCTGTAACGTCAGTAAATATGCTTTCGACATGACCTTAAAGGAACATTCAATGACAATAAAATCCTGCGGGTTTGCTACTATGCAATATCATTTGTACTTTAGATGTCGTATAATAAACTGTGTCCAAATGTACTCTTGTACACATACTTGAACAAGACACACTCATAAAAACATTAAGTAACTCGAAACAGACAATAAAATCAGCCTTAATTCATTTAAGCATATTAAAAATGTGCACATCCCCTCAGCATTCAAAAAACTACGATACAACATCGCTTCAATTACCGGTCCCTTGCACCATTGCACAAATTTGTATCACAAACGAACATTAGCTGTGACCGCAACTGATACTCGCCATAACAACTTACTCAAATGTTCACACATAAAATACCAGTTGACAGTCACACACGCGTACAATGCAACTGCTACAATCTATCAAAAGTGAGTGTCAATGCTCAACACGTGCTCGACCAAGAAAAACGGAAAACGTGTCGGCCGTGGCTACTTGAACTTATCATCATCTACAAAAAATATATGCGCACTCGCAAGTGTCTGCCGCTATTTATACTCCTACGATACGCTACACGGCGACGTCGCGACAGCTCTGCCGCGACGACGTCACTTAATCATCATTATTGTTACAAACAGCGATTCCGAGTCTTTCACATGAACTGAACGTAACCGTCGAACCGATCGAAACGCTCTCGACACCTACTATGTACAAAACCTTGAGCAGCGTGGCTGAGTGCAGATGGCGCTGGGAATTGTGGACCCAGCCTCAACGTATGTACACACGGCCATTGGTAATTATAAATTTACAAAAGACCCTCCGCCCTCTCCCCTCAACAATTCGCTCCCAACCAATCGGAATCTGCATTCTACAAGCGTGCTCGAGTCGCGTCGGATCGACTGCTCCCTCGCGCCTGCGCATCGACTGTCGATTATTTACAGGCCGATCTCAAACACCGCTCCTTGTACACAATTTGCTGCTCACGCTAATTTTCATTTTGCGCGAATAGTAGCTACGCTTGATCGGTGCTCACGGGCCCTCTCAGATCAAGTAATTATAAATTTACAAAAGACCCTCCGCCCTCTCCCCTCAACAATTCGCACCCAACCAATCGGAATCTGCATCCTACAAGCGCGCTCGAGTCGCGTCGGATCGACTGCTCCCTCGCGCCTGCGCATCGACTGTCGATTATTTACAGGCCGCTCCCAAACACCGCTCCTTGTACACGATTTGCTGCTCACGCTAATTTTCATTTTGTGCGAATAGTAGCTGCGCTTGATCGGTGCTCGCGGGGCCTCTTCGATCAAGTTAGTGGTGTTGCTAGATAACCGAGCGGGGAAACGCGTGTGATATCCCCGAGCGTTGTCGCAAATGAAATTAGTCGTCTGATCGAGTCGCCGCTGTCTTCGTGGTTGGTTCAGCGGTTTAGCCTCGGGAAATGAGTCAGTCGAACGACAGAGGTCGCTGCCGACTCTGGTCCGTTCAACAGCGTGGCGCGACCAAGTTCACTCGTACGTTCAGCTCGAGAAGAAAACCTCAGGGGTTGGGGGGATTGATAACAAGCTAGACACTGTCTGCGGATCCGCGTGAGATGGCGCTAACATCACGGACTTTGGGAAGCGTCGACCTTAAAATTAATAATATAATACAAAAATAATAGAAGAGGGCTCTAGATATCTCGGCGAGAAAAATTGCGACTTCGTGTTTGATTGCGAGTAGGAAAGCTAGCTGACCGGCGAACCAGGAGTACCAACCAGGATTGTACAAATATCTGCGCGGTTGAGTCATCTCGGTTCGATTGATTTTAGACTGGCCGGAGCATGGGTTGGCGTACTCGAGGGCTGACTTGATTGTTTTTGTACAGATTAATTAGGGGGTACCGTTAATCAACTGACAATAATTTACTGAGAAATCGTAGCTAAGACTTACAGTATCCGCTCTGCTGGGACAAATTTCTCGGAACACGTTTTGGATGAATGTTTGCCTGAAATCAAAAGTGGGATATTAGTTTGGAGAATGACATTTAAATGTACTGCAATGCATATACCAGACATGTACTGAAACGTCCAGAGATGAGTCATTTTAAATTTCAAAACCTTTTTCTGATTTTTACGTTACTAAAACACCTTTTACAAAGAGGGTATTTCGGAGAATACACTCAATCGAATTTATTAATATATTATTATTTATTACATCGTATCGTACAAGAAATTGTTTGTTTGACTTTGATAATTGTTATAAATTTAGTTATGTATAAAAAAATAAAAAATAAAATTCAAGTGTTTTCCGGGATTTTTTAATGTCTGTGAATTTCAAGGTTTTTCCAGGTTTTCAAGGTATCAAAGTCAGCTGGAATCTGTCTGTTAACCTCAATGGGGGAACATTTGTAAGGATTTATATTATTGATGGAATGGTATTTTGTAGGATTGTCAGCGAGTTATTTGTTAATATTAATTTATGTATACAAAATGTTTTCTATTCAAAAATGGAATATACACGAAAACCTTTCTGTCTTAGATATTCTTCAATTAGAATAAAAAAAGCATTGAACAATGAAATCTAGCTTTGTTGTCTGAACTGACAATCTTAAATGTTGGACTCTGACTTATTTTCTAGTTTTCTAGCTCGAGAAATATTTCGTTCTGGGAAATTGCGACGCCTTCCTAAGCATGCATTTTTTAAAATAAAGTAAGATACTTCCAACAAAATGGGAACAAAATTTATGACACTCGAGACCTATCCGATACTGACATTATGACTGCAGCTCTGCCAAAGAACATATTCGAAGAGGCACTGCTGGCAGGTATTTTGCTTAAATTGACTCGAAATGTTATTAGCTCAATAAACCTCTTTTCATCATTAATAAATCATTCAAAAAAAAAACTTTCTAGAAAACAAACAAACAAAAGAAAAAAGGAATTCCAAAAATGTCTGTTCATTTTTTATTTCCATTGCTCCTATCAGACGTATATGCTGGTAAAGCCACCTGTTGCATTGCGACAGGCATCTTTGATTTATGTCCTCTGAAACTGGTCACTTTTATATTAAGAAATGTGTAAAATGATGAATGTCGTTATAAGAAATAGCGAATAGCCATTTTCGTCCGTTAATTGACAGGGCTTCTCTGTTTCCGGGGACCGTGAAAATAACCGCGACGAGTTCGTCGGGTACGTTCAACGTGTCTGCAAAAATAATCGCACATTTCAGGAAGCCGACATTCAAGGTCTAGTGCAATTTGATTGTGCCGTTGCGGAACATTTCTAATTATGTATTTTGGAATTAAGCCAAATTGGTAACAGCCACCTCTCTTCTTTGTGATACTCAGATCCAACAGTTAGCCTTAATCCAATTTCATGGCACGAGCTATCAAGTTTGGCCGAACTCTGGAGAGAACATCGAATCGGATGACTTGGATGGGACTGTCCCGAGGGAAAGGTGCTTGAGTGTTTAGGTAAGTACAGTGGAAACATACTTAGTTGAGTGAGGGCATATGAAAAGGAAAGGATTTTGGTCTTTTTTGTTAACAATATTACTGACAATAGAAGTGGGTTCTGTTGTCATAAAAAGTGATTAATATGCAACAAATGGCAAGGTTTATTAATCAACAACTTTTTAGTCCTTATTTAACTTTGTTTGAAAATAATGGACTTCCATCGTGATGTTAAAAGTGCAATATCGAGGATGATAAGTTGTTAAAGGAAGTGTTCAGTTTCTCCGTTGTCACGATACAGACACGTGACAGTAAAACAAAATACTATAAATAAACTGTGAGCAGGCCACTAATCAATCTAATTGAAACAAGTATAATTGTCGTTGATCATACTAATGAGTTCTGCATCAGTGGAAGTAATGAAAGCGTTTAATGTCTCTACAATTGAAGATTCGAGTTCAAAATTAATATTTGATGGAAGTAGAATTAATATCCGGTAATACATTAATAATTACACTATTTTTGAAAATAATATAGAGAATCCACTAAAAAACTATATAAGTTTGTTTATACATGAAAGCCACTTCTCTATCATTTTTCGTGAATTAAAAATGTGCAACATAAATGTTTTGTTACTAATTCAAATTGCACATAATGAAACTGGATTTCCTATTTCTGCATTCTATTCCCATAACCCACATTTAATCGTCACCAAACTAACAAAACTTACTTTGCAGGAAGACCGCCACCAGGAGGTAAATTGGGTATGTCCAGTTCCACGAGCATTCGCAACATCGTCACGAAGTCGAACCCTCGGCAGTCCTCGTTCTCAGCGACGATTTCTACAGCAAAGACAAACCGTGCATTAGTACACCGTCAGTTATCCGTCGCGGCAATTCAAATTGAATAATAAAAAAGTGATACAAGATACTGAATTGTTCCTCTAACTCGCCAACTTAAGATACTTTGAATTTGCCATTCGCAGACCGAACGACGTCACCCTGACCATCGAGTCGGCCTTCCCTTTCCGCAATAACCGACTCCGCGCTGCCCTCCACGGTCAGACTGACTGCGTTCAGCAGCTTACAACATAAACAGCTAATGTCCCGTTTAGCGGGCATTCGTGAACACCAACTCGTCCAAAAAGATACGGGTGCAGACAATTGGGGGTAGGGTTAAGAGGTGAAACGGGTCGATCTGTCGTAGGTGGGTGCGACATCGTCCCCTCGGGTTGGTGCTGACAAAAAGCGCAAACCAATTCGCGGCAACACTGTGGCAGCATGCAACTACTTAGGACTGGAGAGAGCGTTGCGAATCAGTACATTTCTTATGGGCCCAGGTGTCGCTGCGAGGCCGAGTTTGGTCCGGTCTTAAGTAGATGCACTGTGACTCCAGCTGCGGCATTGCCGGCGCTTTTTGTTTGCCCGCGGCGCGTCATCGAGAACCGCCGAAAGTAAGGAAGACGCGGCAACCATAAGAAATGCATTGCCGTCGCGACAAGGAGCAACTTCGAGACAAATCTACGGTTGAGAATTGGCTGCACCTACCTTCGTCACGCGCAACTTTCGAGAGTCTAAAGGACAAAGCTTCGCCGCGAGAAACACAAACGGTACAGTTTGCGAGCAAAGAGTGAAGGGGCGCTTTGAACAGAGGAAGATGAAGAAGAAGAAGAAGAGAAATGCGACAATGTGGGACAGAGAAAACAAAGAAGAAAATAACAGAAAAACGGTCAACTCTTCTCTTCCTCGGCGCAGCTCGAGTCAACTTTGTTGGTCTAAAGTGATTGAGCGACAACTAGTCTAAAAATAATTCATCCAGACTTGATTCAAACAGTCCTTAATTGTATCTTTATTGCTTCCTTTGTACTAATATTTTTTGAGTTGTCTTAGGTCCTAGGATATGGTATTCGTGG
>JABFPB010001609.1:0-24248 GCA_022817645.1 Ceratoteleas bidentatus | reverse complement strand
TTTTACACAATTTGAGTTTGCACTATGCACTCTATGAGTAAAATTTACTCAATGTTGAGTAAATTTTACTCAGAGTGTAAATTTTACTCAAATTGTGTAAAATCCTCAGACCTTTTTTTACAGTATGTGGTATTTACACTGATTTTATCACGTATTTAATGGTTTCTATTGGAATTTTTCAACTGGGATTCAAAGTCTACAAAAATTTGCGGGTTCAAGGTTCTCCAGGCGGGCACATCCGAGTCGCGAAAATGCTCCTCGGACTAGCCCGCGCTCGCCGGCTAGCCTCACTTTCGCATTGCTAGACTCAATTCATGCCAAGGCTGAGCGAGTGCGTTGCCCTCTATTGCCCCTATGCCGGCGTCACTGCAGCGCGCGCCCTCTGTCTCTCTCCGACTTTCGCGCGGACACTCGCGCGCCCTCTCTCGGACCGCCAAATCCGCCTCTCGCGGTCTCTCTCTCGCGCTCTCTGGCCCGCGCGCTCATTCTCTTCCTCCGCTTCTCCCGGTCCACTCGTCTTTTTTGGTGCCTCGCCAGGCGTTGCACTCGGCCACGAAGTGAACTGCAATTGCTCCGAACCTCAGCCGCCTGCACGCACCGCGTGTGCCCAATTCCACGTTATCCCGTTCCGGATTCGCGCGGCTCTCTCGGTTTTTGCATAAAAATCCGGCGCGCTTAATTTCTTCATCAATCGGCGCGCGACTTTTGGTTTTCGGATCGACTTTGGACACTCTATATTCGCCGCCCAACAATTTTTGCAGCTTTGTCCGAAAGGCCGCGCGCGACCGGGCTATTTTCGGCGGCGCTAATTCTTCGATTTGTCCCACTTGGGAGGCTAACCGTAAATCGATGGGGACAATTTTAGACGTTTCACCTGGAAACCTAAAACGCCGAATCGAGCCCGGCAAAAAGTGGTCCTTCGAGTTCGCGTGAGCTTTGCGCCGGGGGATTATGGTTTTAGCGAAAACGCGCGTCTAATGGCGAGATTTACGGCCAAGTATTAGGACGTTTCGTGGTAAAAGTGAAATTGGAATGGAATTGTTGATTTATAGGGATGCCGCCGTTTTTTCTGGTCGGGTTTATTGGGCGTTCGTGAGGCGAAGGGAACTTTCGCAGTTAGAAATTGTTTCAGTGCAACGTCTCGGGCGTTTGTTTGTCAGTTATTGTAGTGTTGATGATAAATCAATTAGTACGTGCGATAAGACGTAGATAACGAAACTTGCACGCTTGCGAGCGGAGAAATGTTACGTCTAACGAGAGGCGAAAGCAAATTTACTTTTTTGAAACGTTCTATTCTAATTCCATCCGGGCCTGGACATAAATTAGGTCCTCATTAAACACGCTTTTTGGATCTGATTGTTTGAAAAGAAGTGTACAGGTGTACTTCTCGATCTGATTACGCATGGGAAACTTTTTTGTCGGCCTAGTTTAATTCGCTCAAATGAAACAGAATGAAGCGTTTCTTTCATTATCTAACTTTGCATAACTAAATATTAAATTCGCGGAAACAGCAGTCAATTATGATTCATTTCGACGCAACGCCATCAATGTTTCACCTCGCTTGATGTGCCAAACAAATTTATTTCGCGAGCATTAAATAATTATCAATAATATTCTTATTGAACATTCCAGTTCGTCCTATTATCCACGAAATAATGAAGTTAGCGCATGCACGTAACAAAATTGAGGTACAACCACAGGTATTAGGGCAATGAGAGGATTTAATACGATTTTTCGATAGCTACTTATAATTAATTCCTCCGAAACACTGATTGGACGTAATTATCGATGTAATACAGGAAAACGACCCACTGACCGTTCGCGGTTCGAGCAATTTTCGCGAGCTCCGAATTTTCATCTCGCAACTTTTCCAATCTCTGGTCTTTCGCATTTCGGGTGTCACATTTCGTAAGATTAACAATTCCTGCGCTTTTTTATCAAACTCCCGAAACTTTTTGACTCGTTCGTCTTCGTTTTTTCGTTACTTTCTCCTCCGCTCTTTTTTTAGCCCGTCGTTGACTAAATCTCAGACGCAGAACTTTACTGCCTATTCCGCGCAACAGACTGAAAGTGTGATGAGGTCAAGAATGATTATTCGTCAAAGCCCCGGGGCGCAGCATTCAAATATGCAACGAGCACGGTCACAAAAAGTGTGCAGCCTCATATTCAATGTGCATTTGCATTATCTGATAATAGCGGACCATCGGAATAAACATTACATTATCCCACAAATCGCCGCCCGCATTGTTCCCGCGATTATTTCAAATATAAAATTCAAATCGCGCCGGTTCAATGCCGAAAACCGAATGAGATGCTGTCGGCGATCGGGAATTTCGCGAAACCGGGACGACGTGAAATTCGCGCATTTGGCGCGCCTAAGTTTAACGCTGGTGTTTTCCATTTTTCCGTCGATAAATTGCGGCGAAATGATTTCGGCAAAACGGCGTGTAAACTCCGCGATTTTTTCGTGTCAGTTTGGCGCAATTTATCGGACGGGATGAAAGTGAGCGGCGACAATTAGTTTAGCGTAAAGTCGGGATCTTCAGCCTCGGGACGGCGCGACGAAAAAGAGGATTGGAAATCAAAAAGTGACGGGAAAGAGACGAAAAAGTGCGCCGCGCAAAAAAGCCGCGCGAATATACATAGTGTTCAGCGGTTCGCATTGCTAGCCGGCTCTATGTGTTTGAGTTACGTGGCAGTGTGCCAGCGCCGCGTATGAAAAGATAACGCTTTGTGCCCAATAAAAAGTTATAAATAAATTTTATATTTGACGACGCCGGCTACACGACAACGCGACCGTCGCCTATGTAAATGCAGACGCTCGGCTAAGGCTAAATAACTGATAAGCCGTGAGCCGTGCCGATGTTTGCCCGCTAGATGCACAGTTTCTTACGACAATCACGTTCGGGATTGCGAAGCCAAAAGTGGGACGCGGAAATTCGTTCGAATTACCACTTGTGTCGATGTCAGTTTACGCAACCTACTTCGCCGTCTGGATCGCGATGAAAATGCAAAACAGCTTCCTGGCGCGAGTGCTTTTGGCTTGATGATGATTTGCCTTGAAAGGAGACAAAGCCCGGGCTAATTTCATTAGACGGCAGAATTGATCCGGCGGAATTCGTTTTTGATTAATCCGACGCTTCTGTTGCAAAATACGCTCCACTTCGCATGACGAATTACAGATGCGACGGTTTCGCGATTGAAAAATCGACGGTAGAGTTAAATTTTTTCCCATCGTTGCTGAGGAGGGAACGATAATACAACTGTGTATTTGTACCGACAGTGTTTGAACGTAAATGTACATAGTGATAATATTTATTTTATTGGACTATACTACAAAACCAGGTGTCTTTTTTAAATGTTTTTAGAGAAAAGCCATGAAAAATGTCTCAAACAAAGATGTTTTTCGATAAAAAAGACACTTAGTTTTCTCAGGCAATTTGACAAAAATTGGTGCCGTTTGTGCTGCATTACTTGTGCCTAAAAGGAAAGTTTGTTTTGATTAATTTATTTTTTGTACCTTCATTTTAAACATTCTGGCACGTAATTTATTTATACAAATTTAGATATTTTATTTAAATGTGTGTTTAAAATGAAAGTAAATTCCCGAACGAGTTTAATTACGTTACATTGAAAACTCAGAATACAATGGGAAATGTAATATCCGTCTACAGTTTAAATTATATGACTTTTTATTCTAAATAAATTTCCATTATTGAACATTATATGCCGTCTGTTACTCATTTTAATCTATATTAAACATTCCTGGAATGAACTGTTAAATATTTACGCTTTGTAACCATTTACCGACGACCAGTTATATAGAGTGATATAATATATGTGTTATTATATCACTCTATTTAAACTAGAACAGTCAGTATGTTTCCTCGGTGATCACTGAAAGCGTGAAAAACATTAATTTCAGTCATATACTCAAATTCATATCACTTAAAAGCGCGAATTCAAAATTAGTCAAAAGCGCGAATAACTTATAATTTTATATAACACTTTATCTCTGAAAATCTCTAAAACATTCTTAAAAAATTGGGACTGTCATAGTCATTTTCAGAGATTTTCAGATTTTTGAGGGATTTTCAGAGTTTCTCAAAGATTTTATTTCTACAAAGGAAATGAGTGAAATGTAATGAATCAGAATGATGATTGCAATAACAAATGAAAATGCAAGTTTAAATGTTCGAAACGTTCGTATTGTAGTACATCCATAAATACGTAGGGAAAATTAATAGTTATGGCAAAAGAATCATGGGAAAATTAATATCCATGGGAAGAATGTCCACTGAAAAAATCATGGGAAAAGTATCCCCCTACCATACTAGTTCCACACAAAAAGCATTTTCTAAATCCATCTCGAGCTGCTGGGAAAAATTAATCTACGAAACAATCACTTTTCAGTTTATTCAATCAGTCGCTTCATAAAAGTTTGTTTTACCCTCCTCAAAATCGAATTCTCTCGATAATTCCTCGCAGCCGTTCGCGCGCGTCAACCCAATCGGTTAATCGGTCGACTGGTCACGCCGTGAAAAATTGAACTGTCGCGGTGATGTGTCCGGAGTCGCGGCTGCATATAACGCGCGACTGTCGGAAAGCCGTGAAAATGCGCGCAACGCCATAATAATCTCTGCCGAATCCGCGCAGAGTTTAATGCTAGTCGCAATACGGTCGGCGCAGTTGCATCCTGGTGACGGATAATCCGCGATAATCCATACAGGCTTCAAGGAGCCGGCGTTTAATGGATAGACCGCGATTCATTTGGAGTCGCGTCCGGTCGATGAAATTTGCGCGCGTGTCACGTCATAATGGCGGCGATTTGCGCGGGTTTACAGTGGTTCGTTTATCAATGCGACAGGATTGCGACAGCGCGCTGTTGTTACTCAAAACAGTGGATCCGTCCTGATTCGGCCGCCGCTTTTCTCAGTCAGGGTTGCGTAACGCTCGTTAAGCGGCGTGGCGTTATTAGCACCGCAAACGGAATAACTTTTGCGTGTCGTCGCAGGAGGATATTCGCGGGTTTTGCGGCGCCCGGATAAGACAAATAGCAGGGACGAACTCGTGTTGGGATTAATCGCATTAGATCGGACTCGCAGCGCCTAATATGCATAATAATGGGTATCGTTCGCTGTAGAAATAAAATCTCGGAAAATCTCGGAAAATCCCTGACAATGCTCTGAAAACATCCAAAAATCTCTAAATACCTCTGAGAATGTCGGAAAATCTCTAAAAATTATCTGAAGACATCTGAAAATCTCAAAAAATTACCAGAAAACGTCTGAAAATCTCTGAATACCTCTGAGAATCTCTGAAAATCTGTAAAAATGATGTGAAAACTTCTGCAAACCTCTAAACATAATCTTTAAACATCTGAAAACATCTGAAAATCTTTGAATACCTCTAAAAATCTTTGAAAATGATCTAAAAACATATGAAAACCTCTTAATACTGCAGAGAAAAGTCTGAAAGTCTTTGCAAATCTCGGAAAAATTCTGAAACAATTGGGACCGTCATGGTTTTTTAGAGTTTTTCCGAGATTTTCGGAGTTTTGTTTGAAAATCCCTGAAAAACTCTGAAAATCTCTCAAAATTATCTGAAAACGTCTGAAAATCTCTAAACATTACCTGAAAGCATCTGAAAATCTCTGAAAATCTCTAAAAATGATGTGAAAATATCTTCAAATCTCTGAATACCTTTAAAAATCTCTGAAAAATAATCTGAAAAATTCTGAAAAAATTGGGACAATCATTGTTTTTTTCCGAGTTTTTCCAAGATTTTCAGAGTTTTGTTTGAAAATCTCTCAAAAACTCTGATAGTTCCAATTCTGAGAAGTTTTCAGAGATTTTCGGAAATTTTTAGATAGAAATTTTTTTCTACAACGATTGAATGGCGCGAATTTTTATGATTTAATACGAGGGGGACATGTGATCTAAATATCGAATCAAAAAGGAAACTGTAAAAGGGGGTTTCAATGGGGAGGGGAGCTGAAATTGTTTATCTCAATTTTATATAAGGAAAAAGAAATATAACTGCACGAAAGTAAGAAAATAAAACACTGTTTCGTACAAAGGCATTCGTTTCCACGCCACCGCATTTTAAATCAGACTATTCAAAAATTCCCGCAGAAAAAGGTACTGGAGTTCAAAAGAAAAATTTGACCCTTCACAACCAGGCTTCGCGTTGTACAGCCTGCTATTTTTAGCCTGAAACAATTCGCCTTAAGAATGCGCGTCTCTCCTTCGGAATGATATTCGTCAGTCCCCGTGAAACGTCGCGCAATTAAATTCGCCATTAATCACGCGATCGCTCGACACCCGGTTGAAATCGGCCGATCTCCGGCTAATTAAAATCTAATTAATCGAAGACACGATCCTAACGGAGACACGCGAAAGACACGTTTCTCCGTACGCAAATGCACAGACCCCTTAATTATAATGCAGCCGGCATTTTGCAGCGCCACTTTTTTATTATTTGAAGGAGAGAGCGGATCACATCCGCTGGACACAATGTGAAATTGAAATAACTCTCGACTTTCTCATTACTCATACAGCAACTGCATCTTATAGTATTCCGTTGAAAGACAATATGCGTCGGCTTTCAGGCCAAAAGTGGCCCGTTGGCGTGCATTGTGGGGTCTTAGATGACACAATGATGCATTTTTAAGGACCGCGCGGCTGCGCCTGCGCAGTGCCGGCTGCGCGCCTCGCGTCCGGGATTTATGAAATTTAATTACCGCGGCGCATTTTCGCTCGAGCGACAAAGGCAATCGATTCGAGTGCCATCCGAGATTGTTTATCTGAGTAATTCGCGTCCGTTTTTCACGATTGCCGTCGGATTAACAAATCAAACGGCCCATTTTCCCGGGGAATTATGGATCCGCGTGGCGTGCTGTTGTCTTTACTTTCAATTAAGGACGTGATCTATTGTCCCGGGTCGTTCAAGCGCGTCCCGCGTAATGATACGTTTGTTTCTACGGGGTTGATGCGATCGGCCGCTCGTCAGCTGTTTTCCCGTTCGATAAATAAAGACAACTGTTTTGATTCGTCCGCTCTTGACGGTCTGACTCGATCGACTGTTGGTTTAAGGCGATTCGCCGAAACGAAGAACAAAACTGCGGTTCTTGTCTGCAATTCTTTTCGGAATTCCGGCTTTTTATGTTTGACGACGAAAATAAGCTTGGTTGGTTTTGCTGGGGAATGAGACGGAATAACAATTATTTCGGGTTTTCAATTGTTTATTGATTGTGACGTTCTTTTTCGAGCATTTTCAGGTAATCGAAGGTAATCGAAGTTAGATGCTTTAAGTTGAATATTTTAATGAAGTACATTGCTTATTAGGAGACTGAAGTGTTTCGTGTTGGAAATGACATGGTTACTTAGTTACTTAATTATTGAACACAATCTGATTTGGGTAAACTTTTAAAGAGAAAAGTTATCAAATGCTTTTTAAAGGTCGTGAAACATTAATTAGATTCAATAAAATATGCCCATTAATAAAATTATACATGAATATTGGCTTGGATAATTTTGCGATGATGACGAAAATTCACTTCCCCAGTAGAGTCAGTCAAAAAAGAAATTTTGCAATAATGTAAAGTACCATAAGCCTTATTGAACTTTTAATATATTTATAGACGGTTAAAACCAGTTACATATGTACAGATTATTATAAACATTGAAACTAATATACTGTCAATCATAGGGCCGTGTCGTCTGCTAATCCTGTCAGTAACTGGGTACTTTACATTAATATTCTCTTGTAGTAGTTATGATGATAATGGGATAATTCAATCCGATGCAATGTTTAACAATATAAACCCAATAATCAAGCCCAATCTTGAATTGTGTCTAGATTTCCATCCGGTAATCTCGACTTTTTGTCGCTTTAATATCTTAATAGCGAACACGAGTGAAAACTCTCGAAATTCGCTTTTTCTCGCAGCGCTCCAGCATCAACAAGTTAACCCTTTCGCGTTCAAGAGTATCTCCACTTTTTCACTGCAACAGCCTCTAAATCTTAATGACCAAAAAATCGAGTAACCCTCAATCCACCCACTAAAAAACAAATCTAAATAAAACAGTTTTCATTCAAATTTTGCTCGATACGAAATAACAAAACCAATCAAAATCAGATCTAAACCGGTTCTATTTTTAATATTTGTGCAACTTGTTTTCCTGGAGCCATTAACAGCACCGCTATAAAACATTTCCGGAACAATATCCTCAGTAAAAAATCTTCCAGATATCGTTGGCCTTTACAAAATAACCCCAACTAAAATAACTTTCTAATATTCATTCCAAAACCGAAATAACTATATCCATTCCACATTTCGCAAAAACCAGTTTCTTGGCTCGCGTGGGATAATCTCCGCTCCAGACATTTGTCCTCAGGATATTTATTTCCCCGGACATTTCAAGGAACCAAAAACAATGCCTCCCCCGATCTCTCAGTTGCACTTGCGAACTCGAGCTCCATAATTCAAAACCCAATGGGCTCCAAAATGGCTCATCGATCGGGTCGCGACGCGCTAAGTGCGCTCCTGAAATTGTTTTAACAACGTGCTCGCAAGTAGCACGTGACTCGCAACGGCGTCTTATCTGAACTGCGATGCGATTAATTACGGAATATATATTATAGCATCGATACAAAGGCGCTTAATGGATCCCGCATTCGACGCGAAACCGCCGTGACGCGTCGCGCTGCGTGTGTTTTTCAATAACCCCCGATTTGACTTTCTAAATAATTTCGGCAGCGCAATTTTAATTGCGGCCTGTCGGCCAATAGACACGCCAGCACGGAACGCACAATTGCCGGGCCAAGTTTTACAGTAGCTTGGAAATTCGCCTGCACGTGAGTCGCTAATTGCGCCCGGGCCCAGACCCCAACGGCGAGCTGCCATTTTCAGCGATACCACGCGCGTTTTTCTGGGAATTATGATGTTTCATTATACACATTAGCATAATATTCGAACAACGCCTCGTCCGAGTGTATTCAACTTGCGAACGCTTGGCTGCCTGCGTTCAAAAATTGCGGAGCCCCGAAAAGCGAAACTTTGTTTGCACGCGGGCAGAAGTTTTGAAACAACGATAAATAATAACAAACGCGTTTGCGAAATAGTTAATGGCAATTTCGACTGGACGGCGCAGGTGTCTCAATTTTGGCCCGGCTGGCCGAGATGATAAACTGTTGATTCTCCGGTGAATTCGGCTTGATTGATTATTTAACGCAATACCACGCTGGCTGCGGCGCCGAGTAATTTCTCAGCGGTAACAAGCGAATTTGGCTCGGGCCGAACGACATTTTTAACGGCGGCGGCGTGAATTCACACGGCGCCGCGTAATAGTTATGCAACGAGCCGTGGTGCATCTCCGAGGGCTAACTTCGCAAACTCGAAGTTACGTCATATTGGATACAATTTTGATTCCGAAGCCTGGGCGGCATCGAGCTGCACTTCGCAAACTTTATCATCAAAAACTAATCACGGAAGACGCCGCGCGACAAAGTCGCTGCGTAAACTTGTTTGTAACAATGCGATTATTAAAAAAGTCGACCCGACGATTTCGCGACTTTGGACTGACGAACTTCCGACGATTTCTCGTCACGAGAGTGGAAGAGTGGCGAAAAAACCGGCAACGGAGATAGCGGGAGGGGTATCGAGAGGCAATGATTTATGGAATATATTCGCGGATTTTTCGTGCGGCGAGGCCGGGGGAAAGGGTATTTTCGAAATTCGCATTATGATTTATATCGTGCGGTTGAAGTCTTCCTGCTCAAGAAGCAAAATATAGGGCCCACGGCTGGTCCATTGGCGTGTCCGGGGGCCCACCGGCCGATGCATGAGCGTTCGTTTGATGGGTGGCTGACCTATGGAAGGGTCAATACACTCTGGGCCCGGTTTCATCCCCTCCACCGGCCGAGTCAACCCGTGAACCTACACCCATTCCATTGGTTAGCATGATGTCTACTTAACCAACTCAACCCTCGAACGCATCCAAGACCAAAAGAAATTATAGTTATTTACCAGCGGACCCTCAAACAGTCGGTTATTTTGCGCCAGTTGTTCCTTTCTTTGCGCACACAACCTGACCGGGAATCAGGAGACAACTTTATGATTCCCGGACGCTTTTGATCGATCGTTCAGCGCCGTCAAACCAAAATTCAATCCCGACTGGAATTTGGATTTTGACAACTGAATTTAAAAAAATTAATAAGAAACTTTCAACCACCATAAATTCCATTACGATAAAACCACTGTTCCCAACTTTCAAAATTGTTTTTAACTTTTTAATTAACAGATAATTTCTAAAAACAAAACTAACGAAACTAACAAAACTAACGAAACTAACAAAACTAAGGAAACTAACGAAACTAACGAAACTAACAAAACTAAGGAAACTAACAAAACGAAGGAAACTAACGAAAATAACAAAACTAACGAAAATAACAAAACTAACGAAACTAACAAAACTAAGAAAACTAACGAATCTAAGAAAACTAGCAAAACTAAGGAAACTAACGAAACTAACAAAACTAACGAAACTAACAAAACTAACGAAACTAACAAAACTAAAGAAACTAACAAAACTAAAGAAACTAACGAAACTAACAAATCTAACGAAACTAACAAAACTAAGGAAACTAACGAAACTAACGAAACTAACGAAACTAACAAAACTAAGAAAATTAACAAAACGAAGGAAACTAATGACACTAACAAAACTAACGAAACTAACAAAACTAAGGAAACTAACGAAACAAAGGAAACTAACAAAACTAAGGAAACTAACGAAACTAACAAAATTAAGGAAACTAACGAAACTAACAAAACTAACGAAACTAACAAAACTAACAAAACTAACGAAACTAACAAAACTAACGAAACTAACAAAACTAACTACTTTCTAGTTCAGTAAACTTGCAAGGTTTGAGTAATATTTTTCTGAGTTTGTCTTTTAGATATTTATCGATTATCTTCTGGTTCTAAGAACTTCCCCTCCGTATCTTTTCAAAATCGTAACAATATCGGTAATTCGACCTCAAGTCGAAGTTGTCAAGAAACCCCCATCGCATAAACTTCTGGCACATCAAACCGGAAATCTCGACTGCCCTTCGCGAAATTTCGCAGAGTTTCTGCAGCTCGATTTCCTCCCAACAAGTCGTCGCTGGTGACTTGTTCATTTTCGCGGCCGGAGTTCATTTCCGAACGTTATCCGTGAAGTTGGCATCTGAATTTGAAATTCCTAATCCCGAGCTCATCGGCATTCGATTCCAAAGTTCCTTAACCGCGACCCCGGCAACTTCTTCACCTTTCTCGCAAGCGCATAAGTAAGCACGTCCCGACTGTGCAACAATGTTCCCCGTATTCCACGGACGAGCAGGTTTCCGCCACGAAGGGGGACACGGCAATGGTAGCGATAAATCGCCGGCCACGAACTATTCCATTATAAGCAGCATGCAGAACATCGGCGACGTGGCTGTTGCGAGCATCCTACCCGCGGAGACCTAGATGTGGCACGGCAAAAGGGCACGGTGCCTCCCTGAAAAAAAAACATTGCGTCAGCTTTCGAACCAGAACAAAACCGGGGTAACGCCTGTTTTCCGGTGGACCAACTTAAGGGAGAAGTTTGGCGGTGAAAGTGGAGGAAAAGGGGAAATTTGCTAGACTTCCAATTGCGAAAATCACTAAAAATAAATATTCCTGAATTTTCGGATATTTATTTGTATATTATTATATTGGAAATGTCGAAGAATATTTTTAATAAAACTTAAACATCGGTGGAAAGTTATCTTTTAAGTGTCAAATTTAAGAAAATAGGACTAGCCAAAAAACGTGGTAAACAAATGGCGGAGAGAGTCGAAGAAATCCCCTAAAATTTGAGAAAAATCAAGGAAGAGATGAGAACAAATTTCCTTTCATATGGTGGTTTCAACCTGAATTAAGGGTCCATTCTCCTTTGAATACGTAAAAAACGTGATTTTTACGATTATTTTATAAAACTAATAGAGCAATCAACGTAAATCTTATTTTTCATAATATTTATTGATTGCAATATTTGTACTTTTCAATTTTTCAATCGATCCTCGGGAGTGAAAATCTTATCTGAAATAAAAAAAAACGAACAACTTTCATTTTTCGTGCTTCTTTTACCACTTTTTTGCAATTAACTAACAAAATAAAATAAAATTATGCTATTATCATTTTTCTGAAGCCGACAAAGGAGAATGGACCCTTAACGAAAGAGTCCAGTAGAAAATGAAGTTTGATGAAGTGAATGGATGAAGTTTCATTAAAGTTTATGAAGTTCGTGGATTCTGATCGTCGATGTTTACACAGGCTCGTTTTTGAAGTTCGTGAAAAATAGTTTCGAAGTTCATGAAATGCAATCTAAAAGACGACACATTAAACTTCAAATACCAAACGGTCAACAAACTTCGATAATGTACAAATTTAATTCGTATCCCTTCAAGGCGTTTCCTTCATCCGAAGCGAACGTGATGAGAATTGCAAAATCTGAGTTAAACGTTTACAATCTCCTATTTTTCCTATGCTCTTGTTTCCTAAATACTTCACTGACAAATTCAAGATGAACTACACGCACGAAGTTCACCACGCAATTTTATTGTTAAACTTCACCGAAGTTCGTCACTCATTTCCAAGAAAAATCGAATGCTAATGACAAATCCTAAGATTTTATCGTTACTACACTCATCGCAAAACAAAGATGAAGAAAAAAGTCAAAGCCAGTCGAAGAAATCCTCTAAAATTTTGGGGAAAACTGTTGCCAACTACGGAAGGAATCAGAAAAAATATCCTTTGTGGTCGTTCTAAGCTAATTTAAAAAACAGACTAATAGAACGTAAATTGAAATCCTATCTTTCGGTGGAGAAATTGATGGAATTGATGGAAAATTGATGGAACCCAAAAAAACCTTTATGTTTTGTTTCCATCGCGAATACAAAGTTAGTTAAATGCATATATGAGCAGCGCATAATTAGCCAAACATTCTAGAAGGGTTTGTTTTGGAAAAATAGAATTTTTCTAAGTGCGATGATAGTGGACTAGACGTTTATTCAACGCCCCTGAACAACAAACTGATTCTTTTATCGAACAAATCTATTATTAATCAGAAAATTACTATATTCTAATAGCACACAGTTAGCACAAAATTACACATATATTTTGAGGCATTCTTACAACATAAGAATCATTTAGCATTAGTAACTAGAAGAAAGTACGTTTCTTCTAGTTACGAATGCAGCACAAAATTGTTCATTGTGGCACAAAATTACCATATAATTATCACAAAATTACAACATTTATTTTTCAATTTTGGTGAAGTGGGGGCGCCAACTATTTCTCCCTAAGCATTCTCCCCAGCAAACGTTCCAAAATTACAATCCAACCTGCAAAACGCGACGAAATGGCAGAAATACGCCGATAGACACATCTCGCTAAGAGGCCTGCATAAGTCAGCGGGTGGGAGGGGATCGGTCTAGTGGGGCTCGGCGCAGGGAGATTTCCGAGGCTGGTCCATCCATCTCGGCGCAGTGTCGAACGTCCAACCTGCCGTAACATGTAACAGCGACTTAGGTAGTCCCTCGGCTCACCGTTTGCTACATGCTTCCCCGTCAACTTTTGTGCTTCTTTTATGCCGCGGCGCTGCTGATGCAACCTCGGGTTTTATGTAGGAAGATCGCTCGGACGAGCGAACGAAGAACGACTCTCCGAGGGAGACAGTCGTCGAAACACATTTTGAAAGGAACGCTCCAGTTACGACACTTGCGCTCCAACGTGCATATATTTGTTAATTAACATTCCGACCGTTAAAAGGTCACTCGATTCGGGACCGATGTTTGAATATGATAACGACAGACATTTGAGAAATGCCTTTTCCAACCGCCGTACTTCAAGTACAAACCACTTAGAATCTGCCTACGAACTGTGCACAAGTTCAGTCATGGATATCTTAATTAATGAAAAAAGCCAATAGAAAATGAAGTTTGATGAAGTGCATGGATGAAATTTGATTAAGATTGATGAAGATAATTTCTTGAACTTCATAAATTCCATGAATTCCATGAATTTCATAAATTTCATAAATTTCATAAATTTCATAAATTTCATAAATTTCATAAATTTCATAAATTTCATAAATTTCATGAATTTCATAAATTCCATGAATTTCATAAATTTCATAAATTTCATAAATTTCATAAATTTCATAAATTTCATAAATTTAATAAATTTAATAAATTTCATAAATTTCATGAAGTTCATGAACTTTATGAATTTCATGAACTTCATGAATTTCATGAAGCTCATAAATTTCATGAATTTCATGAAATTTATGTATTTCATGAACTTAGAGCCTGCCTACGAACTCTGCACGAGAGGTTTGGGCTTGAATGAGTTTTTTGAACTCTAATTTCTAACTTCACGTCTGAACTTAATTTTAAAACTTCATTTACTTTTCAGTTGAAGCCTTTTCGGACTATAAAATTAATTACTAAGAGTGTCCCAAATCGAAATTCATTATGAACCATTCCCATTCACACATCGGAACCAGTTTCAAAACCTCATAACCGATATTCATATTCCATTCAGGTATCCTTTATCTGCATCTGGCGTCTGTACACCTAATTCGTACCTAATATCTCAGCACGTAATCCACATTTGAAATTCGTATCCGGTGTTCATACAGAAAAAATGGCGCTAAAAATTGGTGAATTGGCGACAGCGAATCGTGTGCTCGTATGGCAAATGGCGTATGGCAATCCATTACCCCATTGTAATTCCAGCGAAACTACGCAAGCGGCGGGAAAAAAGTGCCGACAGATTAGATTTTCTCCTCGTAGGCGAGCGTACGAATCGTATTAATTGTGTTTCTGCCGCGCTCGCATGACGTAACGCGTGAACATTCACGAGTTCAAGGAGGCCCGGCTGCGGAGCGTCGTTCGTCGCTTTCGACTTCGGCCATTATGCAAATCCGCCTTTGCTTAACGCGAAACAAATAGTATCCTTTCGAAGAAAGATGGATATCTTTCGGGATCACATTTCTTCAGAGCAATCTATCTCATTACAAGTGCGTGTCCGTGATATGTTTATCACGATCGTGCTCGCCTCGTTGTAATTGGTACTTTCGACATGAGCAATAATAGAAACGTTCGGCGCGAATTTCGTTAATTCTGACGAAGTCGAATTTGCTCTGACGAAGTTAAACTTTCTGATAGCATAGCATAGAACTTCCAACGGGGGTTTATAAATGTAGCGAGTACTAGAAGCTCATCGGGTTTTTTTTATTGAAACACATTGAGTGATCTACCGTTCGTACAAATAAAATAAATAGGTGTAGAAATAAAATCTCTGAAAATCTCAAACAATCTCTAAAAAATTATAAAAAATGGGACTGTCATAGTTTATTCAGAATTTTGCAAAGATTATCACAAATTTTCAAAGTTTTCTCTGAAAATCTTGAAAAATTGACAGTTCTAATCTTGAGAGGTTTTCAGACATTTTCAGAGAGAATTGTTTTCAGAAATTTCATTTCTACAATTTCTTTTTAATTCTACATTTCTTATTATACGTTTTGGAGTTCATAAAATAAAACGCTCCGTCGATTTTCAAGTTCATATCCCCATATTCTTCAAGCAGTTCCAAATTTCCTATCGAAAATTCATCCAGGAAGGTTACGTGAATATCCATCAACTTGACTTGAGTTAATAAAATGAAACGCTCAATCAGGTTTGAAGTTCACATCCGACTGGTGTGGCAATTAAAATCGCACGTAGGAGCCAAACGAGCGTTTTCATAACTTTCAATTTCAATCCGACTAATTAAATGGTCGTAAAAAAGTCGGGCAAAAAGAAGTGCAAGTATCTCGTTACGGCATCGATTTCGTAATTGCGCGAATAGGAGCATTAGCGTGCACTGTTTAAGATGCAAGCTGCGTCGCGTCGCTGTAAAACACGAGTCGCGCGCACCGATCGGGAACACGGACTCGCACCTTGCATTTACATCTAAAACATATCGCTGCCGTACGCGAGCTCCAATTTCGCAAGGGGAACGAGACACTTTGGCCGTTGCGCGAGTCCCATTACTTTCGATTTTGCGTCGTGAGAATTTGTAGGAAATTCAGATAGAAACTTTCGATATGAGACGCCATTGTTTCGTTCCGGTGGACACTTTGATCGCGAAATTATAAGACTAACAAGATCTTTACAAAATGATTTTCGTCATAGACGAAATTTTCCACTTATGAACGAAGTTCATAAATAGAATAAATATAGTTCATAAACAGTACGAACGAAACTCATAAACAATATGAACGAAATTCATAAACAGTATAAACGAAATTCATAAACAATATGAATGAAGTTCATAAACAATATGAACGAAGTTCATAAATAATATGAAGGAAATTCATAAACAATATGAAGGAAGTTCATAAAATATGATCGTCGAATTAATATGTGAAGTTCATAATTAAGAAATAAGAACAAATTAGATTATAAAATGTATTAATTTCATATTTCTTTATATTCCTGGATCATATTCCAACATTTATATATCAAGAGTTCGTCGATGTTCATACACTGTGTGTATGTTCGTGTTATTCGCGTTCGAAAAATAGTAATCTCGCGTACACAGTCATTCGTTTATATGTTACAAGCCCTGGGTTGCGCATGCGTTGTCCGCAATGAAACGCGGCGACTTTTTGTCGACCATTCTTCGTCCTGTAATCAGACGGTATCAGTACAAAACCGATTCACCAAAGCACACGTCCGTTTAGCTGTCATACATCGCCTATCCTTGAAACGTGGGAACTCGTAATACTCGAACTCGTATATCGTTCTTTCTACGGCAAATTAACTTTTACCCGCGGAAAATTGCTGCATTGGGAGGGACACTCCTCTGCGATCGCAACATTGTGCAAGTCGCGCTCCAGTAATGTTCTTCAGATTAGTTCGACTTTAAAATTCCACTTTTTAGCCAAGTTAACGATATACCCTGAGTAAGACTATATTTTGATTGTGTATAAACTGCATACAAAATGACGAATATTTGTGTCCGCATTTCATTTCTGTACTTGAGATGAACTTGTCAGAAATGAACATATCATAACTAACCTCTAAACAGAACATATGAACTTCAAAATTCTGAACTAAACCTGTATATGAACTAAGCCGGAAGTTCATATATACTTAGAAGTTCATATGGACTTAATTTCGACTAAGAAGTTCATATGAACTTCTAAGTCGAAATTAAGCCGTAAGTTCATGGGTACTAAGAAGTTCATATGAAATATAAATAAGAAGTTCATATGAATTTTAACTAAGAAGTTCATATGAACTTTAACTAAGAAAATTCATATGAACTTCTTCTAAGAAAATTCTACCTTCAACTGATTTTTCAAATTACGCATATGATCTGTGAACTCTATATCTTAAGTTTAATATGCTTCCGAGTCCGTCAACGATTCGCGGTGATATGACTCAACGTTTCTGCTCGGTTTGACCCAGTACTCCATTTTTTTTCGTCGAGCGAGAAAGTTCGTGAATATCCATCCTGTAGTTTCGAGAGAACGTTGCGTTCCGCTTCACGGCGCGTGGTAATTAATTGATTAATTACTCAATCAATTAATTTGTCCGGCGCGCGCACGAAGTCGAGCGCCGCTGAACGTTTTACCGCCGTTGTAATAGGAATATGTAACATCAATTACGAGAAAATCGTGCTCTCGGTTATTTACGAGACTGCGGATTCCGCGGCGCCAGCGTACTCTTGCGCACTCGAAACTGCGACGACATTTAAGGATCTCGCTTTGTGAGCACAATTTGGTTTTGACCACCAAAAGCTATCTGGAGACAAAAGCACAACATTTCATGTTTTGTAATTTCGTTGGAATAAGATCATAAACTCATAATAAACTTGAAATGAAAAGTTCATAATGAATTTATGAACGTATGAATCATAAATTCCGATTAATGAACATATTGTAAAGGATATGTTTAAAAATCTTACAAAAATTCATAAGTTCATAATGAACTTCTCATAAGTTCATAATGAATTTATGAACTTATGAACCATACATTCCGATTAATGAACAGACTATGAAAAATATATGTAACAAAATCTTAAAAAAATTATTTGTGAAATTTGTTGAATAGTTCATTTATGAACCTATAAAAATATCAAATATGAACTTTTTATTACAGGTATCACCATGAACTGTATATAAAAAGTTCACTGGTGAAATTGGTCATGAAATTTATCATAAACTTCATTATGAACTTCACTATGAACTTCTCTAAAGTAACTGCTGCAAAATTACAACTTTATGTCAACAAAATAAAAATGTTCACTTGAAATTAATTTGCAAAGAAGATGCCATTTGTTAATTAAGCATCCTCGTATCTCACATTCAATTTTTGACGATTTAATTGAATCGTCCGTTGGAAAAATCGCGGCTTCCTTACTAGCGCGATAAGATCGCACTGCTCTAAAACACGACATCTTTACTATTATTCCCGAGATCACACCTATTTTCCATACGGTTCGTGCAAAAAACTTCGTCCCGTGGTTTGCAAAGTTTATATAAATATAGCCGCGCGGCAATTCATGGCCGCCGTGCCATTATAACTACCTTTTAAGAGCGCAGCACGTCCCGCCAGAATTTAAAATCACACCGCTCTTGTTCAAGGATTTCCTCCACCGTTCTTTCGCTCGTGCGCTCGTGTACGTTCACCTGTCGTCGTTACGTCTCGTTTTTTCCCGCATCAATCGCGCCGTCTCAATGAAAATCAAACGTTTCGGCGTGTTCATGAAGTTATCTTTTCGTTGTCATTTTTGCAGCCACAATTATACGAAACCTCTAAAAACGTGATTTCAGTGCGAAGTTCAAAGGAAGTTTTATGAAATCAATAAATTCTAATCGTTGAAGTTTACATGAAAATAGTTTCGAAGTTCATGAAGTCCAAACTAAAAAATTAAGCTTCATGAAAAATACAGTCAATGAAGTTCATATACCACTTGGCGCCAACATGAACTAACGAAGTTCATTACGCGATTGCATTGATGAAATTCGTTCATTTTGAAGAACGAAGTTCATTTTGATGAACGAAGTTCATTTTGATGAATGAAGTTCATTTTCATGACAAAAATTCGTTTTCATGAACGAGGTTCATTTCTATAGACGTTCATGAAAATGAACTTCGCCGAACTTCAAAATGGGCATTTCGACGAAAATTCGAACACTAAGCCACAAATCCAACGCGGTTTGCTCACATCGGTTTTGGCGTTATTATAGCCATCGCGATACGAAGATGAATCGTTATTGTAGTGCCGGCGATAGTTCGCTGCAAAATTACCGTCTGCGAAAAGCCATTGCGCGCTTATATGGGCGCACGCGACGCTACACAAAGCGATTTAGCGCGCGCGTCGGTCATTTTTAACGCGCGTATCTCGCGGCCCCGACGAAATCCCGATTGTAATTACGCTCTTCACTCGGCAATCATTTTTCCGACCGATTTATTCCGCCCGAGCAGTGCATGCGTTGCGTTCGTTGCTGACGTAAACGACAATCGATGTCCGCGATCAACTTAAGGGAAATTTCTGCCTCGATTGTTCGGGTGACATTTCAACGATGAAATATGGAATTTCGTCCTGCGACGGATTCGCGTATTTCAGTTATGTTTCTTCGAAACGAATTTCACGATATTTTCATTTTTATAACCGACGTTATTTTTCCAGACATTTTTCATGAACGAAGTTCATTTTGTAGAAGAATGCTTATTTTTATGAACGAGGTTTAATTTGATAAATAAAGTTGATTTTAATGAAATTTATTAATGAAATTTATTTTGATGAACGAAGTTCATTTTGATGAACGAAGTTCATTTTCATGAACGAGGTTCATTTTTATAGACGTTCATGAAAATGAACTTTGATCGTGAAGTTCATTTTGATGAATGAGGTTCATTTATAGACGTTCATGAAAATGAAATTTGATCATGAAAATGAACTTAGTTCATTCTTCCATTTTAGTTCGTTCTTATGAACTAAAATGAACTACATAAATAATAACGTTTATTTAAGTAAGTTATGAGCTTTCGAAATTATGAGTTTTCTACAAGTACATCACTTAATTATTTTACCGAAGTTGATTATCCAATGAAGTTCATATAGTATATCATTGAATCCATAATTCCATAAAGCTCCGTTAGAAATACCGGATAATTCTTAATTTATGTAATATTCCTTGATACATTTTTACGTAAAACGTAAACACTCCGTGGGCTTACGATCCCCATACCTCCGACGAGCAATAACATTAATACACATATTTCATACTTCATTTCTGCATGCGAAGTCCGTGCTCGGAATCGCGGTGAATTGTTTATAAACGCATCGTCTAATCGCGCACTCGGCGAAATTGATACGAGGAAAAAGTGGCGGGCCGAGCTAAAAAATGTAATATCCGGTCAGCGATGACGAATGACGAGAGGTAGGAAACGCTGGAAAACGTTGCGCAACGGCATTGTCCCGCAATTTTTGCACCGGCGGGAGCTACACGTTTTGCGCCGGTGACAAGTCGCGAAGTATAACGTCTTTACCGGCGACACCGTCATCTTTTCCACGAAGGATTTACTGAAGCCGCGGCGCTCCGGCTTTCCAATATTTATGAATGGCTGTTTAACTTGCACTCGTGGCTCGACGATACCGTCGTTATTCACACTTCGCCTACGCCCAGGACAAACGCCGCAATTTTTCGCACGAATTTTCGTACAAAATTTCTTTTTTTACTACTACCTGGCAGTTTAATGAAGTCTAAATAGCAAATGAAATGTTAATGAGCTTTATTTTTGCATTCCACGTTGAGTGCCAAGTAGTAATTACTGCTTGGTGCCCAACGTGGGAAGCAAAATCGGTTTTAAAACCGATCCTCAGCAACGTGTACTTTATTTTAATATTTTAATATTTATTTATATACACTGAAGACGAACTTAGCTTTACTTAAACTGACATCTAAATTAAATCTGCAACGTCACTTCATAATTATGCTTCAAAATTGCTGAACTTCATGAAGGTCAAGCTCAAAAATAATTATATGAACCAATTACATTTTAATTACAATCTTGGTTCATATTTGACGTTCATAATCATAATTCATAATTGAAGTTCATAATCGAAGTTAGTAATCGAAGTTCATATTTGAAGTTCATAATCGGCGTTCATAATCGAAGTTCATAATCGAAGTTCGTAATCAAAGTTCATAATCAAAGTTCATAATTGAAGTTCATAATCGAAGTTCATATTTGAAATTCATAATCGAAGTTCATATTTGAAGTTCATAATCGGGGTTCATATCATACATCTGGCGACATTTTTCAATGAACGTTTTCAAACAATGTTCATATATTATCGGAATTTCACATGAAAAAATTGAAGTACATAATAAAAATGTAATATGTAACGCTCGTGCCAGGAAATTAAAGTCGACGTTTTCATCAAATCGCGAGATCCTCTCGGACGGTTCATTTCAATTTAGAAATTCGATACATCAGGCGAGAAGGAAGCACGTAAAGATCGCCGCGAAATATATACGTATGAACGTACGCGTCCTTATCGCGGCTTATAATTCATCAGGCCGCCACGTGTTGGCTGGGCTTATACGCGCGCTGACTTCGGTTTCGCGCGTCCGCGTAAATTTCACCACGCGGACACTCGATTTCTGTGTTTGCATTTACAACGTGTTCAGTTGCAGCTACAAAAGAAGCGTTTATTATATTACGTAATGCGCGTTTGACTTGCGCAACTACGCGCGTTGAAATGCCGCGCGACTCGGATGCAAACTCGTAGAAAATAATTGTGTTGTCGTAGTCCTGCGATTTATGGCACCGAAGTTCATAATTATCACTAAGACGCGAAATTGTAAGAAGATTATTAGCAGGTGTGTCACCTGCAAGTTCAATGAAGTTTAAATAGAAAATGAAATGTTAATGAACTTTATTTTGACCCCCGTTGGGCGCCAAGTAGTAAAACCGTACTTTTTCCAATATCCAATTAGAAAAAAATATACTAATTATGAAATTATGAACTTCAATCCCTAGCAGTTCAATCTAAACATGAAGTTCAACGCGACGTTTTACTAATTATGAAATTATGAACTTCAATCCCTATCAGTTCAATCTAACACAAAGTTCATCGCGAAGTACCTGCTTTGTGGATTTCGCTTTATAAAACAGGTACTTCACGATGAACTGATAGGGATTGAAGTTCATAATTTCGTAATTATTTTCACAATAACCATTACATATATATTGAACTCGTATGAACTCACAAACACTGAACTCACAATGAACTTCACTTTATGAATTATTTTGAAGTAGTCAATAGACTTTCGAGTTCGAACCCCAAAAACTACAATATCCTCCATAAAAAATGAACTGACACATGAACCCACATGAACTTCAACTGAGAACCATAACAATCCCTAAAAAAGCAATAAATTGTGAAAGTCTTAACTTTCAAACTTTATGAATTGTGACTCAAATGATGAATTTTCAACGACGAAAAGTGCGGTTAGACATTTGCGTGATTGATTGGGCCGAATGAATATTTAGACGTTCTCCGAGGCGCGTCCAGCCCTAATTAGATACACTTGTACCTAAATACACGTAACTGATGAGCCGGCTACTTCGCCGACGTGCGCAACGATCATCCGTTGAAGTAGCTCCGAGCGAAGTAGCAGATTAATTTGCATAATGTTGGCCGATACAGTGCGCGCGCGTTCGGCACGGATTACGCAGTTGCCATTGCAGATCGGACCGCGATACAGCCGTCCAGATTTATTGCGCGGGCTTAGTTCGCGTGGTTCCTTCGTTTGAATAATATGAACCGATTCGTCCGCTACACGCCTCAGGCCGCTCGTTCGTCATCATTGGTAATTGCAACCTGCGACTGGGCAGCGATCTTGGCTGAAACGTCCAGTCCAGTTATAAACTTTGGGTGCGATTTTTATGAACACGTGTCGGAAATTGGGGGTGATGGATGGGAGGGTTTGGTCGGCTGATTTTTGTAACGAGAGTGATGTATGAACCTTGGCATTAGTCCATCGCAAAGTAGCTGTCGTTCATGTGTTATGAATGAATTAATTGTTCATTACTATTTATGAACTATTATAAAAAAATGTTTATTTATAAAAAACAATTTAATATAATATATAATTCAATAGGTATAAGCTATTAGCTTAAGGATATTGTTATATTAATATTTTCTGATATCCAATCGAACTAAAATGATTGCGAAAGTCCATCAGGGGTGAAGTTTGTAATCGAACGTAGGTGTTCATTGACGAAATTCATAATCGAACTTAGGTATTCATTTGTGAAATTCATAATCGAACTCAAATGCTTCTTTACGAAGTTCATAATCGAACTTAGATGTTCATTTACGAAATTCAAAATCGAACTTATGTGTTCATTTATGTGGTTCATAACCGAACTCAAGTGTTCATTTACAAAATTCATAATCGAACTTAGGTGTTCATTTATAAAATTCATAATCGAACTCAACTGTTTATTTAGGAAGTTCATTATCGAACTTAGATGTTCATTTATGAAATTCATAATCGAACTGAAGTGCTTATTTACGAAGTTCATAATCAAACTTAATTCTTCATTTACGAAATTCATAATCGAAATTAGGTGTTCATTTACATAGTTCATAATCGAACTAAGTCATTCCTTTACAAAGTTCAAAATCGAACAAAGTCTTCATTTACGGAGACCGCGGAGTTGAGGAGGATCTGTCTCCGCCTCAGACGGCGGGCTCAACGAACACGAGGGACATCTGAGCTGAGGACCGCGGAACACAAAGCCGCCAGAAAGAAGCTACGAAACGCCATCAAACGGAGCAAGTCCGACAAGTGGTGGTCTATGGTTGAGGACATCGACAAGGACCCATGAGGCCTTGGTTACAAGGTCCCATGAGAAAGCTGGGTGCCCCTCCCAGCACGTCGATGGACCCCCACGAGATGGACGCCGTGGTAGCAGCCCTATTTCCCGACCACCCGGAGAGAGCTGCTGCACCCGACACGGACGACCTGGACGACATCCCCACCTTCACTGAGGAGGAGCTCATGAAGGCGACTCAGTCGCTCAAGAACAAGAAAGCACCAGGACCAGACGGGATCCCAGCAGAGGTGCTCAAGATGGCATCGAGGACAAGTCGTACCCTCACG
>JABFPB010001608.1:0-24244 GCA_022817645.1 Ceratoteleas bidentatus | reverse complement strand
AAATAACGGAGGGGGAGGGGGAAATAACTGTGGAAGAGGGGGATATCACGGAAGGGGAGGGGGAAATCGCGGAAGGGGAGGGGGAAACCGAGGAGGGGGAGCAACACGACGAAGTTAGGCAAGACGAGCCAAATTTAGACGAGAGGATAGAATAGACATTCGGGATTTCGGATGCGAGTGTTCCAGGACCGAAAGCTGATTACGTCTAATTAAATGCGTGACGACGATTCGTCCGATTGGACGGTTGATTGAATTTGGTTGCAAGTTTGATCTGCGTGTCAAGGGTGCCCCTTTTCGCCGCCAGATGTCGTTTGGTTTTGATTAGGCATACTTGTGTGATACGTCCTAGTCATAGTCTAGATTTCCGTTCGAAATTGCGATTGTGTTTGGAACGATAAGGAGGGACCCAACGCGGTTTCGCTTAAATTTAATTAGATGTAATTGTGTTCCGAAAATCTTGCGATGGCTGGGTGTCGCTTCGAACGCATCGATAACAGCGACACCTGCCGGAATTTCGAAGATAATTTGGATTGGAAAATGATCTCGATAATGGCGCGGTTCACGTGATGAGCACAGTTGATCCAATACTTTTCAACTCCCTACGTCGCTTAAAGTTTTTATACATAAATTTCCGAGGGATTCCGTACATTGAACCGCTTATCTTGGCGTCGACAACTAACGACTCTCTTGGTCTGAATTACCATAGCGATAAGTCTCTTTCAGTCAAGTTTAATCGCTATTTCTTAACCAATATTGTATTTTACAATTTTCTTATATTATTTACGCATTTATTTTTCTACGACTTTTTAAAAAACTTCATTTACAACTCGATCCACATTTTTCAACTACAGCTTCCCTGTCAGCATGACTCCCGACAGTTTGGCCCACTTCTCCGATTTTTGACATACATTTAACGCTACTCCTGCTTATCTATTGTAATTTCGACTAGCTACCTTATCAGTATTATTGCTCTCCGCCAAATTTATTATCTAACGTCTACCTTATCGCGAATACTATTACATTTGCAACTACCAATTACGACTACGCACTTGGATCAAACCCTTTGATTGAAAACCGGCTCTTGCGCGGATAATGCAACGCGATTAAGCAGCCAAATGAAAAGCGCCGGCTCTGAAAGGATCGCCGTCGCTCACGCGAGACGAGCAAAAATAATTGTACTAACTGAGCGTTTATTTTTATCAGCGTCCATTATTTCGAGACGTGCAACTTTTATTTATCGCACGTTCCAGTTTCCCGCCGTAATTGACTATTTTTATCAAAACTCGCATGTGTGCGATCAATGGCGCCGTAACATTGTTCCGTCGAATTTAATCAGCGTATGCTCATCACGCCAGCCAAGAATCAACGAAGACAAAAACCATTAAGAATAACGAGCGAAGGCGTGAAGCGAAAGAGCCGCGAATTGCGTAGAGATAGAAAACGGATAGAGATATTTTTCGAGCGAGCGGCGAACTGGCAAAACGGTCCTTTTTTATTTTTCACCCCCCCCCCTTTATCACGCAAATCTCGTCATATTTTACTAATCCAAATTCTTATCTTCAATTATCGAAGGGTAGAGACTTAGTACACGTGAATGTAATCCGATGTTTTGCGGGCGTTGACGCCGCGTTATTTTTTACGAGATACAAGTTCTTTGTCCGCCGTCCGCCAGGTGGCGCGGCTTGTCGCGATGTACGATTATTTGACAGTGATGAAATAGTCAACGTATATAATAGAAACGAACAAATTAGATTCATAAAACTTCCTAGGAAAATAATTTAAAAAAATTAAAATTGCGAAATTATTTTATTTTGGATTAATTTATATTTATTTTTGTTTCAGATATGATTCAGGTTGGATTCATTTATGATCCAAAATTTCCCACTTTTCTTAAATATTCCTGAATATTCCTTAAATCCCATAAGAGGATGGGAATTCATATTGAATTTTAATTCAACTTCGGACATGGAGAATCTCTTCTCCCAAAGACCAATACATTCACTATGAATATTTCTGAAGAGAACCACCTATAAATGGCCGAAACTGGTTAAATTGACAAATTTTGTTTGTTTAAAAATACAATTCATCATATTTATTTTTATTGCACCATATTCGTCTATTTTTACCTGGCTGGTTTACGCAGAAACACTTAACAAAGGAAAATCAAAAGTAGGAGAGTAAAAAAAACTTCGCGACAAGTCGGGGAAACTTTTCGAACGATTTGCAAAAGTGTTGTACATAGACCGCCGCAAATCGTCGTGTTACATGGGTGTACGGCGAGCGGGCGATTTCTTCCATGAAGAGTTTAAGTTAGGGAACTAGGACGTCAAAGGGGGCGGTATTCCGGAGCAGCAATCAGAGGACATATTTTCGACAATTAGGCGAGTTGCGAATTCCCGCGAGGCCGAAAGATCTCCGCGGTCGTCATATCACACACTTACTCACGCGCAGTCCTTTGTAATATCAAAAATAGCCAGATTACGCTTGACGCAGACGAGAATCAACTTGGATTTTTTAACCGACCCTAATGTAATACGTGTACGGGTTTTTCGACGTGTTTTCTAGGCGTAGCGGAGGAGCGAATGTCGTAGAAAAAATAACAAAAATGATCGGTCACTTTTGAGCCTCGCGCGAATGAGAGTTCTTGTTTTAAAGAATCCGCGAAAACGTAGCCACTGTATCCGCCGAATCAATGATATATAGTAGCTCCCAGTCCCGCTGTGTAGTTCGACGTTTTTGTAACTTATCGAGTCGAGGCGGCTTTCCAGCCTGAGGGGATCGCGATCGGACAGTCTTGCCGGATCAAACTGGGTTATCGAATCGAATTGGGTTTTTCCTTGGCAGAGCGAGTGTGTAGACACGTTCGCGATCAATCATCCGGGTTGCAGCGTGATTAGGAATTTCGCGCAGGCTTGGTGGTTAAAAATTTCTGTTCGCGTTTCGCAACGGCTTATCGGCGAGGCGCTGGGCAGTTTAATTAAATAGATATCGAATATCGGTATTGGTATGTTTCGTTTGGAATAAGTTCGAGGTGTCACTGGGTTTCAAATCGATCCGCGGTTTTTAGTCCGGAAGTTTTGGCCGGCGGAGAATGAAACTCGAAAAATGCCAGGCCTGCGCCGAAAATGCGCGATCCCGACGAACTTCCCATTTCTCCCTCCGACTCGACGACCGTTAAGCCGATAGCGACGGTTTTTCAATTTCATTTTCCGCAACGTGGATCACGTCCCGGACGCCTCGGCTCAATCCACTTAGACGAGAAAACTTAGATTCTAGGTACGCGCGACTTGTATAATTTTGCTACGTTGATAGAGAAGTAAGGAGACAATTTAATAAGAGTGCGAGACTCGCCGTGAGAATTCCATTTGAGCCGGGGCGACGGAGATAACTAGATCGCGAAGGTCCTCATCTTCCACCCCCACCCCCACCCCAACCCCCGCCCCACCCCCAAGCGTTCCGCAGGTTACAGAGAGGCCCGGTTGAACGGAACGCCGTGTCCGCTTGTCGCGAGAGGATCACGCGAGGATCGAGAAGAATGGACGGAGGAAAGTAGCTTCTTGGTTAAGAAGTTTTGAGGCTGGTCTGACAAAAGCTGACTTGAAACCATAAATGGAATTTGAGTTTGGAAGGAATTGTGGAAGCAAGCTTGGTTCTAGTATCCATCTTCTGTTCCTAGAGAGGGTACATGGTTGCAATTCCTAGATGGGTTCCATGATTAGAGTTCCTAGATGGTTCAATGAATGGATTTCTATCCATTCATCCACTATTCTTACATAGACTTCACGTTTGGAATTCCGAGATGGTTCCATGACTGGAATTCCTTGATGGTTCCATGAATGGATTTCCAACTTATATGGATCTATCCTTGGTTCCAACTTATCTGGAATCCAACTTATATGGAACTGAGCTTGGTTCAAGTATCCATCTTCTGTTCCTAGATGGGTTCCATGATTGGAATTCCTAGATGGTTCCATGAATGGATTTCCTAATATTCATCCACTATTCCTACTTAGGTACCACGTTAGGATTTCCTAGATGGGTTCCATGACTAGAATTCCTAGATGATTGCAATTCCTGGAGGGGTTCCATGATTGGAAATCCATTCATGGAACCCATCTAGGAATTTAAATCATGGAACCCATCTAGGAATTCCAATCTTGGAACCTATCTAGGAACAGAAGATGGATACTTGAACCAAACTTGGTTCCACAATGGTTCCCAGAGTCAAATTCCATTCATGGTTTCAAACCAGCTTTTATTGTCCAGGAATAATAGATGGATACTTGAACCAAACTTGGTTCCACTAGGGTTTCCAGAGTCAAATTCCATTTATGGTTCCAATTATGGTATCCTTTTACAGTATCCATTTATGATATTCTTTCAAACGAAAATGACTTTAATTTTCATTTTAATTTTGGACTGCGCAATCCTCTCGCAACAAGCGGATTTTCCAGATACGAGTTCCGTCCCAGCGGAATGCCCTGGCTAGTGATTTGGCGACGTCGCGGGGGCCAGCTGTGATATTTTAACGGTTCACTCAAATTCCGATCGTGCGCCATCTTTAGATTAGGTGGAATTGAATGACCATTAGAGGCGAGCGGAGCCCATTCCGCTCGAACGACCCACTTTTCGCGCCCGACGCGGGAAAAATGAAACCTTTTTTTCGACGCGCGATTTGTTCCAAGCTCGATAACCTTTAGCGTTACAATGATTCCAAGTGCTTCGCGCTCGTTAGGGCAATTCGCGAGCGAGCTTGTCGCCCAGTTTGTTCATTTTCGTCGGCGATTTCGAGGGGTTGGCACAACTGAAGGCAAGTTTCGGCGCCGCTTTCAAACTGTACTTCCATAACCCAGCGTTTCTCATTACAGTCGTCGCCGTTTGAGACATGTCACGTTACTAAATTCCAGTCGGCGTTTCCGCTCTGGAATTCGACATTGACTAAAGCACAAACAAGTAGCGAGTTCGTTTACAAATTTACCTTTTAGTAACGTTACGTTTCTCGAAGTGCTTAGCTATGAGACCCTGATCGACCTCAGATTAAGGTGGTTATATTCGGGACAAAAATTTTTTTGAAATACCCTGATACTTTTTTTGAAATACCCTGATAATTATTAGAATATCTAGTAAATTGGGTATGTCAATTGTTAATAACAATTGTTAATAACAATTCTTATAACAAGCAATTGTTAATAACAATTGTTAATAACAATTTATAATAAGAAACAATCGTTAATAACAGTTGTTAATAACTATTGTTAGTAACAATTGTTAATAACAATTGTTAATAACAATTGTTAGTAACAATTGTTAATAACAATTGTTAATAACTATTGTTTATTTGAATTATTATGTCCAAATTATTACAATATAACTACCTTAAATGGAAAATGTTTTTTCGACCAATCACTCCGGATTTTGTACACTGTGCCAGCAGTTGAAAAATCATTTTCCGACGGTCAATTATGAGTTTCGAAGTCGGACAAAAATCAAACACGAAAGTATAAGCACCGTAGACTGTACTGCATTCCAAAAGCAAAAGGCGCAAAATAAGAAAAGTTTCTCGCGTATTTTTCCAAAAATGTTAGCCAGCTACTACGAGCTAGATCAACGTTCCACTCTTCGACTTGTTTGTGCACAAGACAAATATTTGCCGAACGCGAGCAAAATGGATAGACAGACTCCCGCGATCGCGGGCAAATGTACCTGCGCGACAGAAAAGTCCGACACGTCGCACGTTAATTGATTGAGGTCTGAGTGAGAGAGGTAATTAGTGAGCGGATAATTTGCGGATTGTCTATTGCGAATTGTGCAGATGTGCGGTTCGTTGGAACGACAGTGAATGGTCGAAAACAAAACTGTAATTGTATTTTTCTTGATGTTTTCGCTTGATTTCTATTAGGGAGTGATTTTGCAAAATAAATGTTATGTGTGAAAAAAGTTGAGTTTTTTAGGGAACTTTCTTTTAATGAGTTACTTCTTCTTTCTCGATTTGATTACTTATTAATTAATCTTATTATTTAAATATAAACGTTTATAATCATTAATTCCTCAAATTAATATTTTTATTAATCTATTAAAATTTGTTATTAATTTTATTCAATTTAAAATAAATAAATTTAATGGTAACAAATGAACAATTTTTTCCATATTGGGAATAAGAAAATAAATACTCTAAGAAAGAATACTCCTATAAGAAAAGATAAAATTATAATTAGAATAATTATTAATACTCTATATTTTATAATTAATTGAATTTAATAAATTTCTGAAATTAAATTTAAAGAAGTGAGAATTATTTCAAGAAAATGTCGATGCAAAATTCTTGACTTCCAGTGGTTTGCAGATTAAAAAAAATTGAATATTAAAATTTGTCGATCCAACGTTCCTGTTCGCATCCAAACCGAACCTTGAGAAGGACAACGAAAATCTCTGACAAATCGATATCATCTTAGCTAGGTTGCTAGTCATAGACACTGTTGCGACTAGGCCTACGAAGTAATCGAGAAACGCAGGCACCACCGCGTTTAGAACAATTTTTCTCGAGTCGCTTGCACATTTACTGTTCATCGCAACAATAACTTGCTGTCCAAACAAACATTAAATTACTGTAACAAGAAGTAAATTACTAATACTGCGAGGTGGAATGGCGACGGTACACGCGTGGGCGTGAGGTTTTCATTTGTCAAAGTCCATCCATCGACGGAACGTTAGGTGTACCGGCACGAATAATCGAATGTTCCACGAGGTGTCAAGCGACGCGCAGACCCCGAAGCGTAGATTAACAGTCTTACAATAACGCCCATACCTTCGAACTTTAAGAGCAGAAGTAATCTCTGAGAGAATGGATATCGTGACGATGGAAAATAAATTTAAAGGAAAAACGTTGCCGGCGCTCCGTTAATTGACCCCTTATCCAATTATGTTAAAAATGCAAATTTTAGAAATTGATTCGTTATTTATTATTATTTCTTCTTATGTATATTAATTAATTTATTTGTAATAATAAATAATATATTATTTATTAATTCACTAAGAAAAAAGTATACGAAAATGGAACTATATGTGATATAGTCTATAATATAATATTTATTATTACTTAGTATTATTTATCATTATTTATTATTTTATTGAAAATATCGATATCACAAATATAGAAATAAATGCAATACGGTTTCTGAATTTTTTATTCGTTTGTATGCAAAAAAAAGTTATATTATTGTAAAATGAGATGGTAATTTAATCATTTCAAGCAACTCATAAAATTTTTATTTAAATTGTAATGCATGAAAATGCTATTTGTAAGTATTTCTCCAAGTGACTTTTTTCGGTTTACCCCGCAAATAAAGTAAAAATTCGAAAATTACATTTATAATATTTGTATGAAAAATACCCATACCAATAATTGTCATGTGATTATTGTAACTTATCTTTATATTTAAAAATATAGTGAAGTAAAATTTGGGAAATGAAGTTTAGAAATTTGAAAAAGACCTGGAAAAATGGAAAAGAAACAAAATTTGAAAAAAGAAAAGAAACAAATTTAGAAAAAAAGAAAATGGAGACAGTATTCCAAAATAAAATTGTCAGTATTTTAACAAAAAATTGTCTGTGCTTATTAGCGGCAATTAAATTCTCTACAATTTTGTGGAATTTTACGAATTACTCTTAATACTGAATCCTTTTAGATAGATATTCCAGGATAAACAGCTGTCTTTCATAATCTAAACACATCTGCTCGCCAACTTATACAGGGGCAAACGAAGACAAATTAATTCGTATAAATATAAATCGTATAAATTCGTTGAATGTTCATATTCTATTCGCATTATTACGATTTGTATTTTCTTGAAATTGCATACAATTAAAATATTTATTTGGAGATTAAATTTTATATTATTTTATATATCTGCATTGATAAAATAATCAACGAAATGTTCAATAGAATTTTTTTATGTTAAATAACTAGCTTTATTGTGATAATTACATTTTTTTCTTATTGCTATTGTTTTTCAATAATTAATCATAAAATAATCTGATAATAATAATCATAGAAAAATAGGCGGTGATTTGGTAAATGTTCTCGACGCATATGAGCAGATGATCGAATTTTAAATGTTATATTTAGCAGAGACTCCTTTATTCTTCCAAAAATCAGTCGTTTGAGTGACTAAATCCAATGCATCATAACAAAAAGGTCCACTTTCTTCTCATCCGGCTCAACGGAGGCTTCACCGGCTGTGATGGAATTTGCCGACATATTTGTCAGTATTACTTTTTATAGTATGAGAGGTAACAGAAAAACAGTTTTTATACCCGCAATGTTGATTTGAATGTTCAATTCACTTTTTATTTATGTTTTTTATTTTATTTATGTTTCATATACTTATTGCTTGAAATGCACAGATAATATTAATTTGTAATTAATTATAAACTGGAAATAGCAGCAGAACGCAATTTTGATTATACCGTATACGATAAATAAAATAGTAAATAATGAATAAATATTCCTAATTCAATTACGATGTTTAATTAAGGTGGGAAATATTCATTGAGGTAGTCAAACCAGTGAAACATTTGAAGATACGTTATTTATACTTAATTTGTTTAAACACATTTTCAGATATTTCGATTTTATAGTATTTATTAAATATATTTATTAATTACATTTTTTTAAATTTACTATGAAATTTGTAACTTTTAATTTATAATGTCTTTTTTAATATCAAATATCAAATTAAATTATTTTTCATTATAAATTAAAAAAATTTTATTTTTTATTTTTAATTCATTATGGCTAATAATGGTTTCCAAAGGTAACTTATTTTCACTTCCCATAACTTTATTTATTTATTTGTAAATTATAATTTTTTAAGTCTTCACGTTGAAAAAAAAACTTGTAAAATTATGGTAAATTGATTGTTTGCTGTTTTCATGTAAACGCATTGAATTATACATTTCACTGGGGAAATTAAAGTTTTATTTTAGTTCTCAGGTGTATTCTGGAAGTTTCTTTTCATTTTACCCTTCTTATCCACACGGACAAAAATTATCTGATGGCACAGCAACAAAATCTGTTAAGTCAACAGCATTTAAGCTCGTTTTGAGGACAATCAGTGATAACATTTTTTTTTTCAAATTTTGCTCCAAATTTTGATAGAGAAAATTTTCATAATTTCCCCAAAAACGTCGAAAAACGTGTGCTTTTCTGCAAAATCTACATTTATATAAATTCGACTACGTTTTAAAATAAGCCATGAGGAATATTTTAAACTCATTTTAATATTTTTTCGAATCTTAATTCCTAGTAAAATGTTCATCATGAATACTTTCCTTTTTTTTCAAATTCGAATATATAAAATTTTTTTTTTTTTTCAAACCGCAAACTATTTCATTTTTGTGTAAATTCTAAAAAAACTTCGAAATTTGATTGAAAACTGTTTAGTCAAAATACACCAAATAGGGAAATAATTCCCTACTTCATTTCCTAAAATAAATATGAATTGCGACTCCTCAACATTTTTAGAATATTTTATAAGATTTAAGACTGTCTCTTTCCAAAAGCTTTTCAAATAAAAAAAGTTAGAAATGATCTCCCAAGCAAACCTCCTTAATTTCTAATTGAATTTCAGCACCACTAAAACCAAACGCAAACAGCGTTTGCCTCTCCTATCTCCTTCATCGTATCATAAATACAAAAATAAAAAAAATAAAAACCAAAAAAACACCCAGAAACGTCGACTCCCAAGGCCAACATCCAGCTCGCATATTCAAATTAACACAATACATTCGTCTGAATCTCGTCCAAAAAGACCAACTTTTCTCGGCCGGCTCATTACCTGGACATTTTCTTAAATTAGTCTCAATTAACAGCGATATTACTCGCAAGCCTTAAAACCTTTTTCCTTCTCGACTGGACTCTCGAACCGGGCTGAAAAACGACGCCCGCAGAGCCTCGTTCCTCGAGACAAACGGGTTAAAAACCGGGGATTAGGGGAATAACACAGACAGGGTGTTCATGCACCGTCCTTTATTATCGTTTCCATTATTTTTACAGTCTTCGACGGTGCCAGTCCTGCTCCGCCTAATCCACCGTTTATCTTTATCTTTTTCATCTGCCGACTTTTACGCCATTTTCATTACAGCGAATTTCATATAACTCGCGCGCGCTGTAAAACTTTTTCATTAAGTTTTATTGCTACGGCTTACTTCGACTTTGTCCCAAGCTTTATTCCCCATCCAAGGCATCTCCATCTCCTTTATTTACCTTTCATTAAATAACTCACGAGAATCGACCGGCGAATCTCGAGGAAAATTTCTGATCGTATTCAAAATGGGAGGAAGTACCTATTTCGGAACTGAGAAAAAGTGATTATATTTTATAGATCAAATTATCATTTTTAGATAATTATGTAAAATCAAAAACTAAAAAATATATCTTACGTGGATGGGATTTGAACTCATGACCCATAGAAATCTGAAACTAACCTCTCGAACAACGTTCTCATACTTATTTAAAAATATATCAACAAATTTATATAAAATCAGATTAATCATTTTTAGGATCCTACAATTATCAATTTTAGGACCCTAAAAATGATTAATTTGATTAATCGATTAATCAAATTAGTTTTTGTTTTTATATAAATTTTTTGATATATTTTAAAATAAGTAAGACAACGTTGTTCGAGAGGTTACAGTTGCAGATTTCTACTTTATGGGTCATGAGTTCAAATCCCACCTACGAAAGATATATTTTTAAGTTGTGTCTACAAAAATAGACGAATCACATTATTTATTCACTCGGTTCTTAATTAATGGTAATTAAATAATTCAAAATGGAGTTCTAATGGGATTATTCCAATACCATTTCACTGTATTTTGCATATATTGTAAAATCGATATTTACAACTTTTAACCTAACCTTAAACGATGATTTTATTCTCAAATAAAATACCAAAAATTGATGCGAAAGTAATTACACCTATTGGACCATTTGATGAAAAACCTCTGTAACTATTTTTTTCTTACTTTGCACCTTGATTCAGTCAGCCTCGTTCATTTCGCGACTGCGCTTTTTGCGGCTCTCCGTCGGCAACCGGTTCATTTTTCTTACGCGATTCGCAGCGCCGCTCCACTTAACTCCTCCGCATTTTTCACTCAGACATGTTATTCAATTCCGATTACAATGCACGTGTATTACTTTCCGCACCAGGGAATTAAATTCATCCGTCGAAGCAAAAATGGTGCAAAAATGAGCAACGATTCGTGCATAAAAGTGTTTTACTGAACGGAAAAAATATATCAGCATTCATGGAACTAAGGAATTTAATTGATTTTTTTGGCGCCCAACGTGGGGTTATTTTAGCAAATGAGGGATTTTAATGTTGATTGACGATTTCGGTCACAGAGGGCGTTTTGAAACGTACAATAAACGTTTAATAAACGTAGAAAAAACGTTTGATAAACTTATAATAAGAGTTTAATAAACCTTCGTCAAACTTTGAGGTTTACGTTTCTTTATTGGTCATTAAACGTTTCATCAATGTAAAACGTTTAAGAAACCTTCATATAACTTTTAATTAACTTTTGAAAAACGTTTCAAACGTTCAATATAAAATTCTTTTTTTACATAAAACGTTTGTAAATAAAAGTTCGTAAAACGTTTTAAGGTTTTTTAAAGGTTTTTTAAAGGTTTTTCCGTTAAAGTACAAGAAGTTAAATGTTTTTCCACGAATTTTTCGTAGATTCTCATTTCGATTGCAGGTCCACATTTTTCATCCGTTCGACTCATTCCCAGCCAAGACAATCGACTCTTTTCCGAATAATTTATGCCCGTAAGAATACAAAAGGCTTTTACGAAACTTCGCGGGGCATTTCGTTGGTGCGACGCATGTATAAAGAGCGCGCTTCAATCAAGTTAATGATAGCTTAATGGCTCCTTTTCCGTCGATGATTAAATTACCCTTTCGAGTCACGGGAAAAAAGTCGGGATGCGCTATTAATTACGCTTTCCTAAATGTTTTCACTTTCAAGACGGCCGACGAGGATGGATCGATGCAAATTATCGGCTGTCTCGCCAGATATGACGAGCCTTTCATTGTGTTACGAAATTTTGCAATTAATTGTTACGAGATGCGGATTGCTGGAATACTATATAGTTTACGTTGACGTAATGGAAAACCATGGGCATTTTTTATTTTTTTATCTTTTGTGATATTTGTTATAGATAATTAATTACGAATTTTTTATTAGGAAAAGATTTTTATTAGATAAAGATACCATTTTGGATTGAAACAGACGTTTTTTATTTATCAATTGCGTCGAAAAATGGATCTAAGAATTTATAATAATATAATATAATTTTTTTATAAATTAAAACAAAATTCCGGCTTTCGCGGTGCTTAAAAGCAAAATTTACAAACTCAGTAAATAACTCGGTATCGAACTTTCCACGGTCATCCGAAGGGTTAGAATTCCGAAACTCCGGCGATAAGAGGAATCTTCGCCGATCTTTGCAGACGCGAGTTCCGCCCTTTGTGCAAACTTCGGTACAGTTATTCGGATTGTTTTTGCAAGTTTAATTTATCGGTAAGTCGATAAAACGACGAGAGTGGCTGTTTTATAACGAAATTATAAATGTGCATTATGAAACCATGTTCCTTTAAAATTAGGAATCGAGAAAACCTATGGAATCATATTAAAATTTGAAGGAAGACAATTTTATTGGAATTTTAATTTCAAGTTTTGCCAATTTTCATAATTTAACAAATAATCTTGCAATATTTTTAGTATTTCAACGAGTTTTTTAGCTGAAAATATATTTATCCTTTCTATTTCGCTGAAATAACTACGTAAGATGTTTTAAATGGAGACATGAGTTCAGTTCCTGGTGACGAATTCCTTTTTTCATCTATTTAAACAATTTATTCAATAGAAGTAGAAGTTTTAACACTTTTAAACATAATTTTCAATTAATATTATAAGATTCTTTTGAATTTTGTAAATTCATTCACGTTTTTATATAAAAAATATATTATTTATTTTCAAGTTTCGCCAATTTTCATAATTTAACAACTAATCAATGCACATTTTTTAATCTTAAAATATATTTCTAGTATTTCCACCAGTTTTTTAATTGAAAATATATTTATCCTTTCTATATTCCCGAAATAACTACGTAAGATGTTTTAAATCTGGAGACATGAGATCGATTCCTGGTGACGAATTCCTTTTTTCATCGATTTAAACAATTTATTCAACAGAAGTAGAAGTTTAAACACTTTTAAAAATAATTCTCAGTGAATATTTCATAACATAAACAATAAAGGCATACAGTTGGCTCAAGTTGAAAAAAGTCTGTCCAATTTATTATGCAGATTTTCCAGTTTCCATACATTTCAAAGTGTTTTAATACGTCGTGCCCAACAAGGCGAACTCGTGTTTCATGCGGCGATAAATTTAGCGGCATTTTTGCACTTGTTAGGCTGTTTTACCTTGCAGACTCGTGACGCTGCATTATCGATTAAGTACGCCTCACAATAAAAGCACGAGGATCCTGTTTTCGGCAATTACATACGAAACTCGGCTTAAAACCGCGAGCAAATAAAGTTTCGCCAATAAAACTTTTTGCACTATCAAACTTGTTACTGTGGTATAAAACTTGCTAAATCTACTTCATTTACCACATTACGCACAACAAATTTTATCACTTAAACCATACGCTGGTATAGACTCGGGTCGACAATTTCGAGTGAATTGTTTACGAAGATTGAACTGCGGCGTAAAAGTTGCAGGCAAATTTAGTACGACGCGTCAAATTTTACGACGCCAAAGCGCTGAGAAAAATGTCTTGTATTATTTGACCAGATTTCTGGATGGGCGAATTGCTATTTAGTAAACATTTTGAAGATATTTTTAAATATTTTTTGTAATATTTAGAAAATATTTGAATGTCAAATGTAAAAAATATTTACTAAATAATTAAAAATCTTGCCTATTTTTTGTAAAATATTATGTACATATTTATAAATATTAAAAAAATGTATACAAAATATTTTGTACTAATTTTTTTATAAATATATATTAATATGTACATAGTATTTTACAAAAAAATAAATAAATAATATTTTTAATTATTTAGTAAATGAATTAAAATATTTAGTGAATATTTTTTACATTGCCCTAATAGCGCATAATTCTTTATATTTTCTTCTAAATAATATTTGAAGATAATTTAATATTTAATAAGTTAAATAAAAAAATAAAAATAATAAAGTTAAAGATTACATTTTCTTTTAAATAAAGAAAATTCTATCAATATTTTTCGCAATCGCGACTTCGAGATTTATTTTAAGGAAATCTAATAACCGCGCCGAGTTCGCGGCATTAATGCGATTCGTTCGTTACGAGTCTACTTTCAAATGGAACGAGTTTTTACCGTTGTAACATTGTCGGGTTTTTTTACTTTTTTCCAATTTCAAATTATGAAAACTCGAGGCATTATGTCAGGCGCGCGTTGGGGGTATAATAAATGGATTATAAATGCAACGTGTACGCGGTACAGTTGTGAAATCGTCAAATGACTCCTAATATGAGTCATTCCGGAGAGAAAAGATTTCCGGTGAGCTGCGAGATTTCATTTGGGTTACATCACGTGTTCAACGGCTTGTACATTTCGGAGAACAAACACGAGAAAATAGTGGGGCCGCGACTGCGCATGCGCGCGTTTAGTATTCATAACCTTCTTCCACGTTTAACCCGTCCACATCGTTCCGGGTCAGTATGGCTATTGACTCCAAACACATTAAAAGAATAACAAAAATGTTTTTTTTTGATTTTTAGGATGTTTAGATAAAAAGTTAAAATAAAGATGAAGATGAAACTTGCAGACTATAACTGAGCAGATTTTCAGAAAAAGTAATTTTTTGCAAATATTAATAAAATTCTATAATAAAGTCATAAATTATTAATATTTAAACTAAAATCAAACTAAAAAAATAAAAAAAAGAAAAAGAAGAAAAGTATAAAAGAAGCTGTAGCTAATTGAATCATTCCAAATGCTTTTGGGACATTATTTATTTTTTAAATATAAAAATATTTCTTTACTTCATAAAAAGAAAACGTTATAAAATCTCTAAAAATAAATGATAATGATAGTTGTAAAAGTCTATTATCTATACTTCGAAGAAATTAAAATAATAATATTTCAGAAAGAGTATATCTTATCTAAATAAATTGGGCGTTTAATAATAAAATTTTGCATTCCGTTATTAAATAAAACTTTTGTTAAATGTTTTTGACTTCGACCAGTTTATTTTCGAGCATTATATTATTTTATTAAAATAAAAAATAACGTTAAATTGTAATATTGTTTTGATGCAACTGGGATGAAACTTGTCGAAACAGTCTGTGTTGCGATATCTGCATGATATCCATGACAGAAACATTTTCCCTGCTGAAAAATTCTGACAGGTAAATAAATTAAACTCGGCGGTAAATAATGAAAATGCCATTTATTAGAATAATCGTACATTTCTCTTTTACATCACAAAAATGCACACAAATTATGTGTTGCATTTGACATTTTGGAAAATAGAAATTAGAATCGGTAATCTTACATATCTACTGTACAATATATGTTAGTAAATGATACATTCATTCGGATAAATCACAGCTGATTATATTAGTTATTTCCAATCTTTCCAATTACATTATTCAATTCATAATAAGGGTCATATTAATGAGACAGTTTAAAATTGAATGAAAACATTTTTAAAAACTGGATGAAAAATAAATTGTTTTAAGTGTAAACTCTGTAAGTAAATATTTACAATATAAAGAAAGGGTGGAAAATGTATTAATGCTGTGTTGACAATATTAAAACTTTTTATTTAAAGTTTTAATATTGTCAAGTTTTATTTCATTTTATATAAAAATGAAATTGCATGGAATTGTTAATTTTCAATTTGCAATTCAATTTTTATGTTGAATTTTAATTCCAAAGTATGACCTTATCTGAAGTTTGAATGCCTTAGCAGACAATGGATTTAAAACTAATTATGAATTCTTAAGAGTGTCATTTTCTACAGATATTACTTATACTTTTACGTTATTCTGAAATACAATTAATGTCAAATCAAATAATCGAAAACAAAGTGTGAAATCTTTACACAATTATTGTGTGAAATATCTGTGTGAATGATAGAAACAAATCTCTCAAATGTTGCAACAAGTTGTGCAAGATTCTTTTAGTTACTCTGTTAGTAATACATAGATAATAGAAAAATACACTTTTTCCTATTATCTATGTCAGTATTAATATAATAATTTTATATTTAATTAGTACTTTCCATACACTCAACTTCAAACACAAAATAGACACAATTTTGAAAACATTTTTTATCAAAATCACTTGAAAAATATACTTTTACAATAATGTATAATAAAAATTCTGCATTACCACATAATGTTTTAAAAACAAATCACAAAGTTGTTAAGAAAATAATAGTGTTATGATAAAATAAGTATTATGTTTTTTCATAATCATGATTTATTATTTTTCAAAATCACCTTTCCTATTAAATCGGTTTTCATTTGCTGGTTAATAAACATAATTTCAAATACCTTCCAATTATTTTTACATTTCTTTCAGTCATTGTAAAATATGTAGAAACTGCACCAAGTATTACCATCCAAACACAACCAAAACAACACACAACACAAACTTTTGAATTCAAATCAAGGAGATCTGACATTTGCCGATACGCCATCTGGATCGGAACTATTTTCGCCGTATGTCTCCACCATTTTCCATTTTCCACGGTAAATAACTTGCAAACAATCTGCAAAGTCATTGCTTCAAATCCAGAGAACTGTTCAGTCGCCAGAATACAATATGTGACACTTTAGAACAAAAATAAATAATAAAGTAAACAAAAATCATTAACCTTTTTGCATTTTTCTACTTCGTTCCCACACTGAATAAAAAGTTGTCTGTATCAGATAATTATCCAATATAGATTATTTTCGACGATTTTAGACATCGCAATATCTGATTAAGACAAAACATATTTTATTTAGACAACTTATTGTCTGATTCAGGCAAAAACTGTCCGCTTTACACATCTTATGGTCTGATTTAGATGAAAAATGTCTGATTTAGATTACTTATTGTCTGGTTCAGGCAAAAACTGTCTCATTTAGACAACGTTTTGTCTGATTCAGATACAAAATATTTCAGTTAGACAACTTATTGTCTGATTTATACAAATTATTGTCTGATTCAGACAAAATCATTTACACAACACATTGTCAGATTCAGGCAAAAACTGTCTCATTTAGACAACGTATTGTCTGATTCAGATACAAAATATTTCAGTTAGAAAACTTATTGTCTGATTCAGACAAAAACTGTCTCCGTTAATCATCGTCTGGTTCAGTCAGAAATTGTCGGATTTACATAGCTTATTGTCTGATTTAGACAAAAAATGTCTGATTTATACAACTTATTGTCTGATTCAGACAATAATGGTCTGACTTACACAACTGATTGTCTGATTTAGACAATAATCTGCCTGCTTTCGACAATGTGATGTCTGATTCAGACAAAATCTGTTTCATTTACACACCACATTCTTTGATTCAGACAAAACTTGTCTCACTTAGACTGCTTATTGTCTTATTCAGACAAAAACTGTCTGATATACACAGCTTATTGACTGCTTTAGACAAAAGCAGTCAGATTTATACAACTTATTGTCTGGTTCAGGCAAAAACTATTTGATTTACACAACTTACTGTCTGATTCAGACAAAATCTGTCTCACTTAGACAACATATTGTCTGATTCCGACAAAACCTATCTCACTTAGTCAACTTATTGTCTGATTCAGACAAAAACCGTTTGATTTACTCCACTTATTATCTGATTCAGACAGGAACCATTTGATTTACACAACTTGTTGTCTGATTCAGACAAAAACTAAGTCACTTACACAACGCATTGTCTGGTTCTGATTACACCTGTCTCACTTAGACAACTTACTGTTTGATTCAGACCAAATCTGTCTCACTTAGACAACTTGTCTGATTCAGACAAACACTGCTCGATTCACACAACTTATTGTCTGATTCAGACAAATCTGCCCTATTTACCCAACATATTCTCCGATCCAGACAAAACCTCGCCGCCTCACAACGTCGCTTCCACATCGCCCTCACTTCACGATCCCAAAACCTTAAAATCCATTCCTCCAATTCTCTCGCAATGTCTCTCCCATCTCCAACCTCACTGCCACCCTCCACTTCCCCTCCTCCCCAGCACCCCTTCAATTTCACTCCAAACCCGAAAACCCGCGAAACCCCTCGCGATTCTCCACCAGCTCTTTACGTCACCCGCGCACTCCGCACACCACGTGCACCGCTCCGGCGCTCGACTGCGTTTGGCCGTCGGCGGCCCGGCGGCCGCCGTGGCGGCGCGGCGCGCATGCGCGCCAAGCTCGGCCGTTTCCGCGCGCGCTCGGCGCCGCCGGGTGGGGGCAGCCAGTGTAACCGTGACGTCACATAATTAGAGTAAATACAAAGTAGTCTTGATGGGACAGCGGCGTGCGCCGCACCGTGAGTCGCTGGTCCACGCGCGTCAAATCTCGACGTTGCTTTTCGCTCACGCACACACGCGCGCGCGCAGCCACACACACGACGCCGCGTGTGACAGTCCCGCAATTGTGCTTCACCGGGCAGTGTTCTCAGTGCATGTGCTACCGAAATCCTAGATGAACGCGGGAACAGTGAGTGACACGCGGACGAAAAAAAATGGATAAAATCGAGGTAAGTGCCGGGAGAAATCTGCTTCTGTTTTTGTTTGCGGAGAAAAACATTTTTGGAGGAGAAAAACATTTTGGGAATTGAATTTTTGGTTGATGAATTTTTCGATTTGCGAAAAGTGGATTTGCGGAAGTGGGGGTGGTTTTGGTGTTGTTGTTGTGTTTGTTGTTTTTGTTGTTGTTGGTGTTATTTTGGAGAAATAGTATTAAAGAGCGACTGGTTACTCACATAGGTGTTCTCTCTCGGTGGCGCGCGCGTTCTCTGTCGCGCCCCCGTCCCATCTCGCCGCGGTTTGAACTACCTCCCCCCCCTCCCCGCCACCGCCGCGCGCCGCTCACTGACTCGTTGCCTCTCCGTCGGACTCGCTCGCTCCCACTCGCGCTCGGTTAGTGCGATATTTATAGATGTGCCTTAACCCGATTTAACACCAACACAATATTCCACCATTGTCCCAACCGGTATTTGGTTAATAAGGAATTATGAAGTATCGGTAAATGTGAAATTATGTTTTTGGGAATTTATGAAATGGTAACGTTTTTTATCGATTCTTTTTTAAGGAAATTGGTGTGGAAATGTGTTTTGGATTGTTGGAAATGTTATTTGATTTTCTTTGACGGATAAAGGGCCAATTAAGGGCGACTTGGTTAAGGAATAATAAACCGGGAAATGGGTGGCGTTCGGCCACTTTTTGGCACTTGATTTCATTCGATGACACGTGAAAAACAACGCAGGGCTTTTAAATGATCGATTGTTTCGGGGTTTCGGAATGGGAAAAGGGGTGGGCGAAAGAGAGGAAATCGACGCAATGTTGTTGTTGTTGTTTTTGTTGTTGTGTATTACAAATCGAAAAGAGGCGATGTGGGAAATTGTTAAATAATTGTTATTTTACTTTGATAAACGGCGTTGTTTTAAAACTATTTACGGATAATTAACATCGAGGTCACTTGTGACGGGTTTTTTTAAAATAACTTTTGAATTGTAACCGAGAACAGTTTCAAATGAAATTTCTATGATTATGAATGATGAGAATGGGAATATTTCTGGGAAATTGGTTAAATGTGGAAATGTGATTTGATTGATGTATTTTATTGTTTTTAGACTGTGACGATTTATTTGTAGAAAAAATAAAAAGTGAAACCATGTGTATCAATTAAATTAAATTAACATGTGTTTCAATTAAAACTAAGAATAATAGGATTTTTACTTTGAATTTTAATATCAGTTTGTTTTAGATTATATTTATATAATTTCAGAAAAAGTAAAAGAATTTGTGTTACTTTAATCATACTCGGTAGAAAATAACAATTTTCACTTCAAATTATTTATTATCCTCATTCTATTCCTTTTCAGATAATTATGAAATTTCGAAAAACAAAACATAAAACAAAACAAAAGAATTTGACATTATTTCAATAATAACTAACTCAATAGAAAATAATGATTTTCATTTTAAATTGTAATACTACTGTTAATAACTTAATTAAAATTATTTAATTCTCAAAAAACAATTTTGCGTCATTTTAATAATCATTCTATAAAAAAATGATTTGCGAATTTAATTTTTACACCAAATTTTTATTTTAATATTGCATATAATTTGAATTCATAAAGCAATCACAGTATTTCTTCATTTGCCATCCTTTTTCACCATTATCCATTGGAATGTCCCTTAAAAGGACACCATAAAAGCCGTTCATCGATTTTCCGACCTTTTTGCCGCGAAATTTCACTCCATTGTCGATCAGATGTTTAATAATAAATGCCCGGCTTATTGCCGACAATTTCGAGCGACGATTATTCGCGAACGCCCGGCATACACTGTCTGGCAAGAAATCAATAATTTAATTCACAGTTTATCTTCGAAACGATGATGCGACGTTCGAGTTGAACATTTCGGAACGAAAAAAGAAACGCGGCGGGGAGGGACGCCGCGCGCGCGGCTGGGAGGGGAGGGGGGGATCCGCGGGAGGGGAGGGGAGGGGAATCGACGGCCCCGCAGACAACAAATTAATGCGCCGCTCGTTTTGTAAATAAATTCGCCGCGTCGCGGGCTTTTATTTTAATACAAACATCACGTTTCGTTATTCCGCCGGAATATTTCGTTTTAATTTAGCTAACACACTTACGTTTATTAATACACACGGTTATTCTATTTGTACGCGACTAATTTAATTGCACTCATCCCGGCGCTATAATTAAATAATATTCCGCCTTTTGTTGTTGTCTGACAGCGCGCCATTTTTTTCTTATGAATTCAGGTCAAGTTTTGGCATTTTCAATGAATTTCGCAGAATGGCAAATTAAAAAAAATTTATATATATGTAAGTATTTCCATTAATTTTTTTGGGTATAAAAATGTTCCAAGTATTCCAAGTATGAGATTTACAGAAAATCCAATTTTTTTAATTTACCTGAAAAAAAGGTACGAATTTTTGAAGATTTGGGATTTAGGTGATTTTTCTTAAAAATAGTGCATTTTCGAAAATTTTAACAAATAACTCTCTTGATATAATAAAATATTTTTAAAAATGCGTAGGAAAATACATTTCTACTGAATTTTATTTAAAAGTATATTTAAATAATTATATTTAAATAATTATAATAATAATAATTTAATTTGTAAATAATAAAACCGCATCATTTTGTACATTTATTCCAATGTTATTTGAATATTATTCTTAAGAAAACTTGTAATGCTTTAAATGTTTTCGACTCCTTTCATTTTTTTGTTTGTTTAGTATAAATATTATTCATTTATCATTAAATTAAATTCAAAACTTCTTAAATTCACATTATTAAACAATTTCCAACAACCACAACCATTTTTTCGAATATTCTAAAATGTATTTTGTTGAACTGTCCTGATTATCTCTATTTTAACTCTGCGTAGCAGCTCGACGTGAGTCATTTGATAATCATGTGTAATGACGATAACACGATATTTGTCGTAATAAATTTATTGTGCTAGCGTGAACGCTTTTACGACGAAAAAAACGGGGGAAAAAGTCGCGGCGAAAATCGATCGTTCGGCGTAATTAACAATTAATAATCGTCGCGAAATCCGGCCAATCTAATCGCGATTTATCGATCGCCGAAACGGCATTTTTCGCCTTAATCTACGACCGAATCGATCGTCCGCCACTCGCTGTTTAACGAAATTTCGAATACAATTTAAAGAGCTTTGTGTTCGATCTCTTTCGAGTCCGACACAGCCGCGCGAGTCTATTTATAGAACGCGATTCTAATACTCGCGCGCGTTTTGATATCGGGCTAAAATTGAACGTTTTTGCAACACTAACGAGCGGCAGTGTTTCTTCAAATTAATGACGTCATCGACAATTGGACATCGAACATTTTTGTTTCCTTTTCCTGTTGTGGGTTTGATGTTTTGCTGAAATTGATAAATTGCATTGATAAATAATGGATTGGGTAAAATTTCCGTTACGCAGTTTTTTTAGGAATTTAGAGTATATCAAATTTACATTCGTCGTTGGAAATTCGTAAAAATAAAAAAAGCATTAGAAAAAGAAATAGAAATAATTGAAAAATCAAAACATTTCGCAATTTCTTGAAAAAATGCGAAAATTAAGTCGAATCGCAAAACAGTCATCATACAAAAATGCACCGAACACTATTTCCGTCAAACCCATTGTCATTGCAACATCGATGAAAAACCTTGACTTTCGAAGATATTCGCTCTCTATCTCCGTCCTTATTTTTTCCCATCAAACCTTCACATACCTCACGTAGCAAAGAAGTTCAGCAAATGAAAAAAAAGGATTGAAAAACGGAAGGGATTATTTTATAAAATATATAAAATATATTATTATTATAAAACGATTGAAGCGCCTCTATAACTAACATTTTGAATTAAAAATGAATGTTTGAAGTACAATAAGTTCACTTTTTTCGATGATTTAGTTAGTTTTCTCCCCGAAAATGACAATTGTCGAAATCACCTGCCTTAACCGTTTTTCATTCATTTGCTAGTCGCAAAACTGGCGCCATCTCGATCGACTGATGGTAACAGCGTGCATCCGAATAAATTGAGCCGTTAAATATGAACGCGCCAGGAGTCCCCGACTTTTCCGCGACTATTTGTGATTTTAATTTATTTAGGACTCGAAGTTGGTTGCGCACGCGGAACGACCCGGACGAGAGGCAAGAAAGTACACGCGAGGGGACGCCGGCGCGCGCACGATGCGCGCGCACACATGCGCAACGCACATATATAGCGCGCCAACACCGACGCTCGCAACTCCGACCAATTTCCCCTCGTTTTGCCGACTTTTCGGCGATTTTCATTTAACTGTAATAGATTCATCGAACCAAAAAAACTTACTGTGCTTTTCTAAAATAACTTGATAACTTTAATTAAATTTATCTTGATTAAATCTTAATATATAAAATATACATTTATAAAATATATATTATTATATAGAATATATAATAATAATCAACGATGCTAAATAAATTGTAATATATCGCGTTATATAATATTATACATATTATAATATTCTGGGAATTCATTGTCGAATTTACATTTATTTTTTGTTTTCGGGAGTTCAACGGTTTTTAGGGAATCTGAATTGTTGAAACGGAATAATGGAAGAAAAGTGTTTTGTTTTGTTTCGCCTTTGTTGTTAATAATGTTCTTCGGTTCTTGGAATTCCGGAAGTCAATGAAATGGAAAAACGAAAGAAATGCGTTTTGTCATCAGTAAGCATTTATTTTTCAATTACATTTTCAGTAATGGAATTTCGGAAGTAAACAAAAATAATAAAAAACTATTTCTTCTCTAGTTTTCAGTCATGATTTTCTCGGAAGTGGAACAATAAAACAAAAAAAAACTGTTTTGAATGCAAACAGTGTTTATCGAAAAATGAAAGTCACCTTCAGTAATTATCGCGAAATCGCGAATTAATTAATTCCAAGCCGAATTGTTACACGGAAACGAATTGCCGAAGTGTATTGATTTCCATTGCGCAACGAATCAAATGAAATACCGGCGCAACGCAAAAATATCGCGTTTCATAAGATTTGATAAACACGCCTCGTTTTCGCGGTTTCGGGCGCCATTTTGCCAGTTACACGAAATCCTCGTTACAGCCCTTTTTCCGGTCGACTTTAGATTCAGCGTTTACGCCGAATATTTTATATAACCGCGTCGCGGCGTAATTAGTCACCGACGAGTCATTACAGTTTTTTCCTCGTGCATTTTTTTCGCGCATTTCGCAATCTAAAAAGGAGCGTAATTTGAATTTGAAATTCCGCGCGAATTGTTTTAATCGGAAGAAAATTTGTAGCTCGCATTTACGAAACAATACCACTCCCTATCGATTATCAATTTCGGGGGGGGGGGGGGGGGGGGGGGGGGGGGGGGGGGGGGGGGGGGGGGGGGGGGGGGGGGGGGGGGGGGGGGG
>JABFPB010001607.1:0-24239 GCA_022817645.1 Ceratoteleas bidentatus | reverse complement strand
GGTCCAGTTTTAACGGGTCCAATTTTGAATGTCCAATTGTGAATGGTCCAATTGTGGATCGGTCCAGAAGTGACTGGACCGATTTTGAATATCCAATTGTGAATGGTCCAATTGTGTATTGGTCCAGAAGTGAATGGTCCAATTGTGGATTGGTCCAGAAGTGACTGGTCCAGTTTTAATGAGTCCAATTTTGAATGCCTAATTTTGAATGGTCCAATTGTGGATCTGTCCAGAAGTGACTGGTCCAGTTTTAACGAGACCAATTTTGAATGTCCAATTGTGAATAGTCTAATTGTGGATCGGTCCAGAAATGAACAGTCCAGTTTTAACGAGACCAATTTTAAATGTCCATTTGTGAACGGTGCAATTGTGGATTGGTCCAGAAGTGAACGGTTCAGTTTTAACGTGTCCAATTTTGAAAGTCCAATTGTCAACGGTCCAAATATGGATTAGTCCAGAAGTGAACGGTCCAGGTTTAACGAGTCTAATTTTGAAGGTCTATTTGTGAACGGTCCAGTTGTGGGTCGGTCCGAAAAAAAGTAGTCCGAATCATGATGAGTCCATAAATTATATTAGTAATCCGTTGTTTGCCGAAAAATTTAAGAATTTTGAAAAAAAATTTTTTTTAATTTAAGAAATTTGAAAAATTCTAAGAATTTAAAAATTTTTAAGAATTTGGAAAATTTTAAGCAAAATTTTTCGAGTTTTGAAAATTTTAAGAATTTTGAGAAGTTTGAAAATTCTGAGATTCGAAAAACTTGAAACATTGAAGAATTATGAAAATTTTTAAGAAGTTGCCATTGCCGTCGCTGCACGTGGCGCACAATACTTCGCGTAAAAGTTAGTGACAAAATCCAACAAGTTTAAAAAAAAGTTCACCTGCTTATGGGCATATTGGGTCCCAGTTACCCGACCCAATCAAAGAAAGAGAAGAAGAAGAAGTATCCCGGACGTGCGAGATCACTGCCGTCCCGCATTTCGGCGCTTTCCGTGTGGGGGCAGCAGCAGCGCCTAAAGGTTTTCAGTGTATGGATGAAATGATTAGCGAACGAGCCTTTTGATCAGCCCGTTCTCGTATCGCCTGTGCGTTTCCGCCGTTTTCTTGTGGATCCGGCTTCATTTCCTCTAACAAAGTCCCAAATTAGTTTGCAATCAGGACTTCTTCCATCTACACCACCCACGTGTCGTAATTGGTTTTGTTGAGAAGTTCTATCTTCGACGCAGTTGCCGCGTTCATTTTTGAAACTAAATTTTTTCGACACGTATTACAAGCAAATACGACTCACTTATTGCCAGTTTCACAAACGCGTGACTAGGTCTATAACCTGTTAAAGGATTGGGTCGCCTTTGCGAAATAATAAAGCCTCCGAAACAAATAGCTTCGATTTATTTGAACGACTTTACTTATCGTGTGACAACGTACCACTAAAATACAAATTATGAGCGTGTGGATCTAAAACGTAAATAATACAACCAGTATTTAAGTGGGGCGATAATACAAATACAAATATGAAGTGATGACTCGATATAATCCAACTTTGAAACAGAAAATTAACATTCAAGTAATTTTCACTAACAAATATGATAAAATTCTTCATTTAAAATGGTAATACGGGTACTCAAATTAAATAAAATGACGTTCAGGAATACATAGCACAGTCAAACGTATATTCAGTATTATCTAAACCAGTAGTCTGATTATCACAGAGCATGTTAGGTATATTTGACTAAATCAGCTATACAATTTACTTGTACACATAGAAGCCATACAGTTGATCTGAATCAATTAAAAATTTGCTACTAATAGTTACATTTTTTTTCGTGCAGATCTATTTCACTGGTTCCATTAAGAGTGTTACAAGTTTTCAACTCCTTAAGTAAACCAAATAGTTCACAAATATTATATCCCATTTTTCATCGAACAAACAATTTTAGATTAGATTTTGGTCTTTAAGGAACACTGAAAATATGTTCTGTAAAATTACGACAATGTAGCCGGAAAAATTCCGACACTATAGCCGGAATATTACATTCGAATTGTACTTCACAGAACAGTTGTACTTTTACAGACCTAATTCTATAATTTTACAGAAAAATTGTAAAATTACAGAAGAGTTGTACATTTACAGACTTTAATCTGTAATTCAGTGAATGTACAACATTTTGTGAAATTGCAGAAGAATTGCATTCACGTTTATTTAAATAATTTCATTTGACTAAAAATGTGTTTAGATGTATTAAAACAAAAACAATTTTCGGTCATTTGAGGTTAGAAAAACTGAACCGATATCAAGGTTTTTCATACATTTTGATTACTTTATTCGACTCGATTAATTTGGAGGTTAAATAATTGTCACTTGTTTAGCTCAATAATTACAGAAAATTTTCTGTGAAATCACAACACTTTCTGTAAGTTTACAGATAAATCCGTAAACTATTACAGATCCATCTGTAAAATTACAGAAAAAGTTCTGGCATCCATTTTCCGGCGATAGTACCGGAATTTTATCGTTTCTCGTTTTCCGTGATTACATTTCCATTTGATGTAACATTAATACGTATCATCTTCCGACGAAAAATCGAGGTGGAATGTTCTTCGATAAGGGTAGCGAAATGGCATCTTATTGTTTCACGTATGTTTCTTAGTCCATTGAAAAAATTTTCGATTTATCAAGCCTAAAAAAGTCTGAGAATAGTCACAATTTACCTTTGAAAATGTTTCATTTAAAAACAGAGTCTAAAATAATAACTCATTATTTATACAAAAACTGTGATAATATTGAATTTTTTAACCGTGTAATAATGTTATTTCACCACTTCTACATAACAGACTAAGCAGCTGTAAAAAATGACTTAAAATTAATTAAGGCATATTAAGTATAATAGAGGGACGCTAACAACTTAATTAAAAGTCATATCAAGTCACCCTAATGTAAGATAATGCATCTCATTACTTATAGAAAACCCGTCATTCTGATATATAACCCAACCATTATCTCATAAAGTATGCAGTTTGTTTAATTGCATCTTAAAACATTCTCCAGCGAAGAACTTTTTTATATTGCATCGATTCTTGCAGTTCTTAGGACAATGACGCATAAGTTACATTAAGACACACTCGAGTTTGAGACAAGTTTGAATCGTTCGGAAATGCAAATTTATTTCATTTGTAAAGCTGGAGATAACTGACGAAGATCTGAAAATGAAAGTGGAATTTCTGCATGACGTAATCGGAAAGGAAGGGAGAAAGAAAACTTTTTTTGATTCCCCTCAGTTTAAGATGTTTAGATTCATCGGCCACATTACGTACCAGTGGCCATTTCAGAAGTGGTCCCACATTGCAATGATATTTGTCGTGGAGGTTACTATTAGTTCATTGATCGTTTATGCTCAAGTAAGAAATTTTATACTCTAGTAAATTTAAAAATTGTTTTGATAAATAAAGGTCAATTTAATGTATGGGTCATAATCATCTATTTTTAACATTGATGTCGTTATTGAATTACTATGATTTGTAGCATGAAATTAAAAACAATTTACATGTAAATTGTTTTTTAAGTAGTGCAATAATAAAAACATCCTTTTCCAATCCAAATGTTAAAACTATATCACTATGACCCATACTTATAATGTACATCATGTTCTATCGGGGAAGTGTTTTGTGAAACTAAACATAAAATGTGTTTATCGAGTTTTTGATGTGATAAGTTAGATTTTCAATTGTTTTATATTTTATTCAAGTGCTTGCACACGTACCGTTTGAGACACCAACAATCCGAATTGCTAATCAATTTGCTGTGGATGGCGCCACACTTCTACATCTATGTTATCAACATCAATGCTCTCTTACAGAGGGCCAAAGTAAGTTTGACTTTTGATCGATTTTTTTTCATTCGGATTAATGTTTCAAATAAATCAGTTGAACAGTTAAAAACGTAAATTTGCGAAATTTCAAATTTAAACAATTTTGTAACTCTGTTATTAACCTTTGAATATAAACGGAACCAGATACTATTATCGGATAATAAAGTTAGCTTTTCGAGATATTTTTCCAAATCTCGCAAAATGTGTAAAAATCAAGCAAAAAGGACTTGATAATTTGTTTCCAAACTGTTTTTTAATTACACCATCGAAGGTCCAATGAAAATGTTTATAAACTGTAGGCGCTGATAGATTTTTTCTGAAATTGGTTTTCAGAAAAGAAAGACTCTTTCAGAAGTGCCTGCGATAGATAATTTAGAGAAATAAACATCAAGCTTATGTTACTTGAACTCATTCGTAGAAACATTAACTATCCCAAAATATCAATCTGTTCTGTTTATATTTAAGGGTTGTCAAAAATTCACCTAACTCCACTTAACGTAGACCCGAAGATATATGAACGAAATGGTGAATGACTATCAAACTAACGACCTGCAAGACTACGCGATCCTGAAGAAATACGGTGACAAAATTGGGAAGATAATCAAGTTTATTCTAAGTAAATGTCGATACCCACTTTTTAATTGATACATCATCCTTCAAATATGACATCACAAACTATCTTCTTTCAGTCATGTACTTCTGTTGTGTCCTGTCTTGGGTCAGCCTACCATACTTTGTTCTCTACATAATATCTGATTCAGTCGAGCAAATAGACCTAAACACCGACCTCTGGTACATGTTTGACATAGACACGGATTTCATTTGCAGCTTTCTAACAGTTAAACTGTTTCTCTACTCTTATGGCGTAACTGCCTGTGCCTGCAACTACAGCACTTTCAGCAACACCTGCATCATTTCTTTCTTCCACCTTTTCGCCAACTGCAAAATACTCGTGTACATAAGCAAACAAATCCTTAATTTGATTGAATTACGAACTGAAAATGTGTCAGAAGTCAGTTATTATTGTCTTTTTTAAGAACCAAGTTAGAACAATTGGGTCACAATACTGACAGACTATCAGCATCAACCCTGTTGAGTGAGATCAGGTCCTGCATTAAGTTACACTGCAAAGTTCTATTGTAAGTATCTCAAAGCCAGGATTTTAAGTTGACTCTAACTGACTTTCTTCTTTCCCAAAGTTACTTGGACATTTTGCAACACTATGCACAGTTGCTGCTTTTCGTTGGTGCTCTCATCAACATCTCTCTCGTCAGCCTAGCTCTGTACAGTGTAAGGGTTGATCTTGGTTGACGATAGTTTGGGAAACGTGAATATTCTGCCTTGATTTGCAGATCCAAATGGACTCAAGTGCCTTTACACTTGTGAAGTACAGTCCAGTGTATGCCTTCCTAATATTTATGATGCTATTGCTGTGCTTCTTTGGGGAACAGGTGTTGGATGTCAACGTCAAAGTTAAGGAAGCTTGGTAGGTATGGTTCTGGAGGAGAACCCAATCTTCCAGAATTAAAAAATAGATAGGCAGATAGATAGAGATAGATTTGTTAAAATATTGTTTTCATTGTAGCTACAAAGCAGACTGGTTGCGTCTGTCAGTAGGTGCCAGGAAAACCCTGAATGTTGTTCAGAATAGGTGCAGCTTTAACTCAGGAATCCATGCGTTCCACATCATTCTGTTATCCATGCAATACTACATGAAGGTTTCACTTTAAACAATCTAACTTAACATCTGAAGAGTTTTTTTATGTTAACTTATGGTAACATTAGTTTTAACATAAGAGAGGATAACGACACTTCCACAATTAATGTCTTTAGGTATCCCAGACAGCATTTACATATTACACAGTCCTGGTCACAGCAACCAAGTCCAACTAGAGATTGCTTACAAGATGCTGGTATCGGTTAATGAACAAGTCGAATTGTATGAAGATAAACAAGATTTATTAACCAAAAATACAGAAGATATAGACTACGATTTTCGTGATGGCGTGGGTTGCTTCGACGGATTTGCATAACTGCAAAGGGATGCTAGAATTAGGACTATACAAGAGAGGTCTACATGCATGCATCTACAATAAATCTTCATTCGATTCACATTCGGCGTTTACGCAGCTGAAAAAGATGTATAAACACCCGTTCCAAATTACCGTTTCGCGCGGAAACAAATGAAGCTGAACTGTAAATACGTTGAGTTTCACTCGGTCGCAGGCATTACGCTTTATTCGTTACGGTTGTTATAAATACAATTTCAGGTATAAATTACTCCCATCGCATCACTTAGGCACACTATGAGAAGTTCCAGTCAAAATTTGATTCAGGGATGGCCTGGCGAAAGTTTGGGGAAAGCTTTCGGAGGAACAGTGCTGAGTCTCTTACAGATCATCCTCGTTTCCAAATTTCCACCAGAACGCATGACTACTACACATTGACTCTTAATCGGCAAGGGAACATCCTTCCCTATTCACTCCTATCGAATTAGGATAGACAGCTCCTGAGGTCTATTCAACTTCTTCTTCAAGATGTATTAGTGATTCAGAAATTCGTACCATTTCCCGATTCCCGATAAGATCGTACGACGATTCTCTGTTTTGATTTCCCGCTAAACTCAACTGTTTCCTCAAGGATATTCCCTGGGAGCATTGGGAAATCTCAATGTTCCAATGGTCTAAGCTTGAACTCCTCACTGTCTCTCCCCATTCGAACCATCCTTTCACGCTAACAATTATTTACACACTCGCGACATACCGACAATCTCATCGCACGTCGGTTACGTTAATTAATTATGGCTAGAGTCTTGACTCTTGTTCCTACTGTCCTTGAATCGCCACGCAATGACTTGTCGGGTTAGGGGTCTATCGGAATTTTGATTACGTCGCCATCCTCGCGTCTTCCGATCCTATCTCACGAGCGTTTCCCAAAGGGTTCAGGTAACCCGGAATTTGGCAAATCTCCCATGGGTCTCTGGGGAAGATCCATGAAACCGACCGGGTCTTACTCAACACAGCCCAAACCAGCAGCCCAGTTGCAGATGCCCCCTACCGGGTCGAACGACAACTTGGCTGGGCAGGTGTATTCGGTGCCTACCACCAGACCGTTAACCATCCTGGCGCAGGTAATGAACTTCTTGCAGGACGTCGGGTGGGGGAAGTTGCCTTGGTCGAGACAACGGATCGCACCCTTGCCGGTGACATATAGCTTGCCATTGAGCAGAGGCTTACCTATCACCGGGACTTCGTCGTCCTCGTAGTAGTCGTAGTCGACGATGCTGGGTCTCCTAACTCTGGGCACGAAGGCGGTCGTGGCCTTTTGGGCATACTTGAGACCCTGACGACGGCGCGGAGCCGACGCCGTGGGCAAGGCCGGGCTTACAGAGTTGAGCAGCGGTGTCCCGGTGGTGCTTATTTTGCGCCGAGGGGTCGTCCGGTGTACGGGTTTACCTGCTTGTATAAGGATTCGGTTAAAGTGGGTTGGCTGCTGAAGTGGAGTCGACCCCGGGTCGAGGTCGACCCATAAGAGTCGAGGCAGGTTTGGTGGTAGTGATGGTGATGGTGTTATGACGGTATTGTAGTATGTATAGTGGTGGGCGAGAATTTGGTAAAGAAGAAGGGTAATATTAAACTTGGGATGTTTTGGTGGTTTGATTTTGATTTTGGTGCGAGGGTGAAGAGAGCTTTGTTTTGTAGCGTGTTTAAATGTAAGTCTTTGTTTGTTTGGCAAATTGGGTGTGAGTTTGTTTATATTGTGAGCAAGAGTTCACCAAGGCATCAAGGACAAGATCTCATAAATGATTTTTTTATCTGCACCACTACCATCGGAGTTGTTACATCACATCCTAGACACCTTAATGAGATTTTCCTCCAGATCCCACGAAATTTGTCAGATATCCAAAAGCTTAAGACCAAATCCACACTGACCATGAAAGTATCCAAATTCTCTCGAAGGAACCACAAACAGACAAACCTCGTTCCACCGCCTCTCCCGACGGAACATCCAGTTAGATCCCAGAACACTGAACAGGAAGGTGTGCAAGCAGACAGACCGACTGACACAGAGAGACAAGGCTTGGACTAAGTGGAAGAGTGGTCGTTCGCGAGACTTTCGACCAATGAGTACGTGTGAGTTTGAAGGTGAAAAATGTTAACACATGGGACGCGAGTTGGAGTCACGAGACCCAAGGTCGCGATAGATCGCAAGGTTAGACACGCGATTCCTCGGAAAGTAAGGAGGGTATTAAGCGATGACAGAAGAAGATATCTGGAAAAGACGTTGACACATTGACGGCTCAGATGATAATGAATATTGTGGCCGAGGATAGTATACCAGGTGAGGTGGTGCTGTTTGGCTCTGGTGGATCAGCCACGGTCACGTCGAGCTCCTGCGCTTTACTGCTCTGGTCCACTCGGTGCATTTCCGCGTCATCGAGGTTCAGGAAGATGACGGACCCGTCATCTGAAAGAATGGTTATTCCATCATTGAAATTGAAATTGATGTCGAGATAATAATTGTAGTCTCAGGCCGACAATTCGATAACGTCTCTGAGTTTCTAGGTACCTGAAGACTCTGTCGACCTGGCTACGGGTCCATCAGAGACATCGGCGTCCGGGAAGTCAGGTCTAGTGAATCTTGTGGTTGGGGTGGAGGTTGGAGTGAAGATATTGTTTTTGATGGTTACACCATCTTCCCTGTTGCCGAGGGTCCCAGTCCTACGCAAGCTGTTTTTGAAGACCTTGACCTGTTCGAGATAAAGATAGGTCAGTTGAAGGAGAAAATCATGGTAGATTATTCAATCGAATCTTCGAGTAAGAGTCAGATTAATCGATAAAAATGTAATAATGAATTAAGCGATGAACTGGTCTAACGAAACACTGATTATGAAAATGAAATGATACAGAATCCGAAAGTTCAGCATGTGAAGCCTTGTTAAATAGTCTTGAAAATAAGGAAATTTAAGAAGCGTAATATCGATGAATCTGGTAAATTCATGAGTCTGTCCCTTGGAAGGAAAATCAGTGGGTTAATACGAATAAAAGTCGGCAAGTATAAAATGGCTTGGATGAATGTCTTTCGAGCCTTCTCTAAATTGCCCTTATTAGTGCTGAGAGTGATAGAACAGATTTTGTGATCCTGGTCTAATTGCTGCTAAGCAAAGAAGATATTAAAATTTTGGAGCCCCAATCATGATTCAGGTATCGCTAGGGTTTATTGCATGTTTGGTCTTTAGTCCCAACAGGCGCTCTGGTTTTGGGTGCTAGCGGCTAATAGAGAGTAGATGCTTTGAGTAAAATTGGGCTGCTTTTGCAAGGGACTGACCTCACTCTTAAACCCTTCGGCATCCTTATCAGGTAAGGTGCTCGCATTCTGACTTCGTTCTTCGTCCCTCGCCTGCACCTTGTCTGACCTTTCCTTCTTTTCCTGTCCAGGCTCTTCTTTTTCAGTTCCCTTGTTCTCGGAGGTTCGAAAACTTTGCACGGTCGATCCGAAGACATTATCTGACCTGCCTTCGCTTGAACTTAAAGACAGTAGCTCTCTGGGTTCTGTCTCTAGTTCGTTTAAATTTGCTGGGTCTGTCGTAGGGAATTCAGTGGTCAATGTCGTAGGAGCTTCAGACATGTAAGACTTTTCAGTCTCAGACTCTGTGGTCGTTTTCACATCCTCATTGGCAAATCTCGTTTTGTGAGTTATGTCGTTAGAAGGCTTCGTGTATGCTTCTGAGTCTGAGATTGAAAGTGAGTTCAAACTATCAATAGTGTTTTCTTCGTATTCAACAGACGTTGTGGTCGATTTTAAATGGTCTTCTGTAGTTTCCAATTTCCAAGTGGTTTCCAGGCTAGTTGTAGTGGTCACAGGCGGAATGTCCTCAGATCTTGTAGTACTTTCAAAATTGCTCGGATTATTATCGTCTTCATTCTTTCCGACAGATTTTTCTTCAGTTTTACTCTTTTTCGTTCCCTCATGTCTACTCCTAAACACGTTTGAGTCGTTGTACACTTTCGCTCTCCTTCCCGAAACGTCATCAAATATCGTCTTCGTCATCAGATCGGTCGCACCTTCAGTCGCTGTGTCTATATAATTACTTTTCTCTGTGGTCGTGACCTTCCCTGGTTCGCTGGTTACACTGTCAACATTCTTGGTAATATAGAACCCTGCAGTCACAGGCGTCGTCGGCGACGCAAGGGTTAGGGATACTCTGTTAATCCGAATCCTTCTTCTACTAGTGTTACTGCTAACAGTCGTCGGGCTACTATCGTTAACGCCACCTCCTTGACTCGCGCTATATACCCTGTTCCTCCGCCTCTTGTGCTGATTCCGATTCCGATCCACATTCAATTCGATTCTTGTAATCGGCGATGGTGTATAGCGCACTTTAGACCTCCTCCTGCTCGACCTTGTCGTGGTATCTCCAATCGTCCTGTTTTCGGTGTTCCGTTTGATCACATTGTCATTGTAGGCCGTTACCTTACCGACTTGTCCACCTTTACCACCCCGTTGCACCAGCTTGTTCTTCTTGAACATGTGCTGTATTGTCGATTCATTAAATCGACTTTCCGGGATTCGCAGCAGAATCAGTTCGTCTTCGGACTCGTCGTTCAACGCATTGTCGAACTTAACGTAGTCGGTTGGCTCATTGGCAGGCGTTCTGGCTCGAGCCAGCACCTGCTTCAACGTGGGCAGTCGAACCGATTCCCCCCGGGACACCTGAAAATCAGAACGATAGCACGTATGAATGCTGAATACAATGGGTCCCTTCTTGCTTCCGTTGTCGAGCAGGAGAAGAACGGGATTGCGCGAGTGAGGCAGTAGGATTGAGTGTTTGCGTGTCCCTCAGAAACATAGGTTAAAGACGTAGGAGGTTGCTGGTTTTTACGTGGCTAACTTCTTGCGACTAGATATTACGTCCGAACGTCCTTGCTGGAAGAGATGATGTTGCTGAACACCGACTCGATCTCGATGGTCGATGACTCTCCGGGTCGTTCTGTCGTAAACTGGCTCTTGCTGGCAGAAAATTCACTCTCAATAGGGAGGGTCGACCGTTCTGGATTCTTGTCGGTCGACGGACCATAGAGGATTTCGTTCAGGTACTTGGGTTTGTGGTATCTACGGTTCTTAGGGTAAGGAAGAGGAGTGGTGAACTCGTGGGCTGCGAAGGGCAGGAATACTGAGGACGTGAAGGATGAGTACTTCTTCCTGATGAGGATACGCTGTCTTTCAGTTGTTCCTGATTCCATAACAGAGGTGACCAGTCTGGTAACGGAAGGCTTGGATGGGGAAGTCGCTGGACGAATCGTCGTACGCAAAGTCTGGTATTTCCTGTGAATCGCGTCCGCGGCATAGTCGAACTTCTTCGCTGGAATCAGAGTCTCAGTCACAGGTGAGATGGTGGTGGTGCTGCTGGACTTGGGGAAGTATCGGGCTTTCACCGACTGGGCGCTGTTGAAATTGGTCTTGTCGTCGGTCTTGGAGAAGGTTCTGGATTGGCGGTGTGTAGGTAGAGGGTTTGCACGTTGATCTGCAGAGTCCCTTTGGATGTACCTGGCGTCGGATACCTTTGCTGTAGATTTGTCGTATCTGGTGAAGTTCACTCGGTTTCTGGCTCTAGGTCTTTGATCTTCCCTGAAATCGTTTATAGTTGTATCGGGGTATGGGGTAGTAACATCGTTCAAATCGGAGGGTGTGACGGTTGCTAGAGAAATTGTATTCCAAAACGGGTCTTCGGTAGTGACGTACTTAGTGGTAGCTTCCATGTCGGTAAGTGTTGCTTCGTCACCGATGATAGTTGTGGCAGGGGTGGTGGATGTTACGTTCTCGATTGGATGGATGTAAGGTTCTCGATTAACGAACTGTTTCTTTCTCTTTTCCAGGGTTTTAGGCGATGCGTTTTCTTTTTGTACTTGGGATTCCGATTCGTTGGAAGGTCGTCTTCTGATGTAGTGTTTCATAACTAAATTCGACTCTGAGCTTCGGTGACTGGGGTTGGTAGTTCTGTGTGGTCTAACTGTGTAGACCACGGTCTCAGTGGAGCTGACCTCTGGCGTTGAATCTCCGAAGGTGCTCGAACTAGTTGTTAGCTTGTCTGGACTGACATCGTTCTCTCTATTACTGACCTCCGTCGTAAGAGTGCCTATTTCAGTTATGCCAGAAGTAGATAAATCCAAAGTGTAAGTTGTATCCATTGCAGAGGATTCAGTAGTTCCAGCCGCTCTAGTCACTGGATCGGAGGTAGTTGCTTCCACTTCATTTTCTTGTTTGCTACTTAGATCCAAATCACGATAAGTGTCCGCTTCAGGAACCGGTCGAAGGCGTCTCACTATCTTTTTCCTCTTCACCTGGTGTCGCACAGACGGACTCTCTGACACCACTATCGGTGTTGTGAATCTCCTAAATTCTCCTGTCTCTTCATCCTCAAAGTTCAATCTACCAGTTTCTCTCGATACATCTCCAACTGTCGGCACATCACCAATTGTCGACTCTTGCCTAACCGTTGTCATCTCGAGTCCGGGACCCTCCGTTGGAATGACGTCATTGTCTAAAGAAACATCTGTCGTGGAATACGGGTTCGCTGAGTTCAACGCTACCAGCTCCCTGACTCCCTCTTCCAGGCTATCCCAGCTCCCCAAAGATTTCTCCGTCAGAAATTCGTTATCCGTGTTCGTCGCTAGGGTGTCTTCTACTTTGATGATCAATCTAGGTCTCTTTGTAGTGGGCCCTTCTGTCACGACACTCGCAGTCGAGGGATATACATCTTCCTCCGTGCTCAGTTGTCCAATCCTCCTAACCGCCACCTTGACCTCATTGCTGTCCTTCAAGCTCTGGCTCCTCCTTCTCGAGAACCTCGAACTTTCCGTCGTTCTGACCTCGTTCGTCGTTCTAGCTTCGCTCGTCGCTCTAGACACAGGTCTCCTATACCTCCTCGTGGCCTCTGTGCTGGAGCCTTCAGCTCTAACCCTACTTCTCGCAGGCTGCGGCGCCTTCGATGGCGGCGTATACCTACTGGATCCCCTCCTCCTCGTAGGTCGCGGCACGCTCGCGTTGACCCGGACCTGATCCTCCCGGCCGAGTTCTTCGGCTACTAACACCCGATTGGGCCTCGGGCGAGGCCGCGTCGGCCTAGTTGACCGTGCAAAGTTTCGGGACGTCGCGGTACTCACCTTGGCTCTGGACGACTCGGTCGCCAATTCCGCAACTGGGGTCGTACTTTGGTTTAGCCGATTACGGCGCGGGAAACCGAACGGTCGAGGTTGGGATACCGCCGCGACGGTTACCTTCGGCGCCACCACGTCCGCCGTGGTCAACAGGATCTCGGTGGCGGAATCCTCAACCAGTTTAGGCTCAGAAGTCGTGACCACCGTGGGTCGCGAGGTCCCGACTTGTTCGGGTTCCTCGGTAGAGTTTACAGTCACCTGGCTGGTGCTGGAGCTGGTGCTGTAAACGTAAGTGGGAATGGAGATGGGAGATGTCTCGGTGGAGACTGACGAGGAAACCGAGGTTTCCGTGCGATCTAGGGGCTGTTCTGGGGACGTAAGCTCGAGGTGGGGGGTGGTTGTTGGAGTATCTTCTTTTGTGATCTCGGCTGAGGTCTTCGGCTTCGAGCTGGTACTGCGGAAGCGGAGGATACTGGAGTACCTGGAACAAGAATGGAGTAGAGTTCTGGGATTGTCTTCCAGGTTTGGTTCAGGGTCTTCCCAAGGTGATGCTGAAAATTGGTTGGCTAGATCTTTCTAATAAAGGTGGCACTTAGGGGTTTTGAAAGTGCTCTGCTTCACTTTTGGAGGTTTGAGCATTAATATTTCGCTGAATCTTAAAAGTTAGCTCCATAAGGGTCAGGACCTTTGATGTTGGTAGGATAAATACTGTCGTCGTAAAAGTTTCCCCGGAAAATTACTTTCTTTCAGACACTGGGAAGACCCTCTAGTTATGATTTTATAATTTAGGACACTCCAGAGAACCTCTACCCACAATTGGGAAGAGGATAAAAAAAGCTCAGTTTCAATACTCTCTCCTAGATGTCATTAAACCCTAAAATATACCTCGATTTCAGGTTGGGACTCTCCTCTGTTACGGGAAGACTCTTGACACTCTCGGTACTCGGACTCTGGCTCTCCTCGACGTCATTTCCGTCGGATTGCCTGGAAGCGTGAACCAAAATATGTTCATACGGTTACCGAATTACAACTTCCGTTTATTACGCTGGTTTTTGTCGCGATAACAAACGGCACAATTTCGACGTAACATCGGAAACGCACTAAAGAAAATCGTTGGAAATGAGTTGCGTGCGACCGAATCGTTCCTCTCGAACGTCATTAAACTTTCTCGGCCATCCGGACTGAAATGACTGCAATTTCGCCGATCGAGGAAGTGTTTGCGCGGATTTCCATATGGTGCATCGCTGTGCATTCTTTCCCGTGCAATTATCGACATCACCCAATTACTTTATATCAAGCGGAACTTAATTAGTCAATTCTTTGCACACCCAGTGGTTAGACCTTAACATCCGTTAACATAGACAGTCTTGTTTTCTCTCTGCTATTTGTATATTACGGAATTTACAAGGATTGCATTGCATTATTTTTGTCAGTTGATTTTAAGTTATAAGGTTATTGTTATATTAGGAAAAACGTACTTTTTAGCTGCTGCCCTTTGTCGATAAATCTTCAGCTGGTCATGTTCAGTCGACCTATGTTGCAATTATACAAATTAAAATGTCTACTAGACATCACGGAAGCATGCACTGTTAATTTGTCAGTATATTATAAGCCACAGGAAAATTAACTGGTCAGTTGAAAATGAGTTCGCCTACGAATGTTAATGTACCTGTAATATTCGGTGTTGGAAATTTTTTTACTTTCGATTTTCAAATCGAGTAAAATTGCACTCAAGGGTAAATAGGAGTGCAAATTACTGGGTTAGTTCCAACTATTCTCCTGGCATAGTTGCTAATTATCTTATGAAAAAATGTAAAATAAAAGTACTTACAAGTGTAAAGTGTGTGTGAACTTTCGAATGGGCCTTGATGTGCAATTGAACGTGTTTAGTGAAGTTCAATTATGTAAAGAATTGCATGTTGGAATGTGTAACGTTTATTGCAATTGTACAGCAGGTTGTGTAAGTTTACATTCAGACTTTTCAGCTGTAGTTTTACATATATTATTACATAAATCACAGGGGATTATGGAGATGGGGTCGAAGAATACATATTCAATATATTTTCAACTTCGTTCGTCTACATAATCGGATCGACAACATACTGAAAATATATCACACAAGTATATTAAACACACTTCCAACACCGATTATTCAAACATTTCATACAAATGTTAACACTTAAGATATAGACGAGAGATGCGAAGTTAATGGAAGAAAGAGACGCATTCTTGCAGGACTACAAAACAAACACTGACTCATGCGCATTCACATATGTACACTAAAGTCAAATTTCGCCAGGAAAATTAAGATTCGATATTCTAAACTTTCTCCTGAAGTCGAAAAATGAACCTACTTCGATGCCGACGGTCGCCGTCGTCGCGAAACCTTATCCTCTTCATCGCTTATTTCTTTACGGGTCTTATCATTTTTACTGAAAAGAACGAAAACTTTGCAGCTACTTTCAAAACCAAACACGATATCGTCGCTCTTCTAACTTTTACAAAACCAACAGCTTTACCTTGAAGAAGGCACTGGTCTGGACCTCCGAATGCTGGAGTAACTAGGTGTGACCTTGGGAACCAGGAGTTTCTCTTCATTCCCTTTTTTCGTCGTAACTTCTACTGGAACTTCCTCTTCGTCTTTGTCCTCATATTCTTCTTCTTCATTGTCCTCCAAGTCTTCGACTACTGGCTTAACATCTTCGTTCGATGATCTGTGAAGTTAACCAAAAATAATTATGTTCCATTATATTGTCTAGCCAAGTTCCCATAGACAAAATCCTAAAGCTGCAGAATCTACCTGTGTCTTTCGATGGTCACATACTGGGGCTTGCTGGTTCTCCTAATACTTTTCACCTCCTGTATCTCATCCAAGCCCTCGAACTGGGCCCTTCCAGGACCATTAACGTATCTGAACCTGTTGTTTCTATTGTCTTTCTCACTGTCTTTTCTGGAAACAGCTTCTTCTGATTGTATTGGGATATGAAGTGACCGGTTTTTGGCACTCTGGCGGCTCAGAACTCTCTCGTAGAGACTGCGACTAATTGCGGCAGGCGTTGCTTGTTCAGCGTTCGAGTTGCTGCTTTTGTCCTGGAAGCGCAACTGCTTTTCCAGTTGTTCAATTCCCCCTGTTTAAGAGATCACGTCAAATTGATGAATTTGTAGGATGGATTGAATTTTGGAGCTAGGACCTTTGAAAGAATTACCTGCTTTCTTGATCAGCTCGATCAACTCCTTAATGACTCGTGGATCCTCCTCATCCTCTGAACTGAACACTTTCTCAGTCGTTGCTTTGAAAGATCTGCCAGAAGCTGAGGTGGAAGGTGCTTCAGTGGTGGTTGTAGTCGTTGAGGTTGGCCTGCTTCGACTGATGGTTTTGTACAATAATGTCTTTGGAGTCACCACTTCTTTGGGTGGCTCTGGCTCCTCCTCTTGCACTTCCTCCTCAACATCCTCTTCGTAATCGTATTCTTCTTCAGACTCGGGCTCTGGGTCTTCAGTGGTCGTCTTCTTTGAACTGCGAGCTGTCGTTGAAGTTGTGGGTGGAGCTTTGGTCGTAGTTGATGAGGAGGATTTGGATTTGGCCTTCGGGCAAATCACATTTCGGGGGTAGTCGCAAGAGTCTGCTGCCTTATTGAAGACGAGACCTAGGGGTGGTACATATTTTGATCCAGTTAGACAACTAAGATATAAAAAATGAGTTGACCTACAACAAAGTTGCCAGTGAATTGGTAACCCAGGAAACCAGGAGAAACAGGAGTGTGAAAGAAGTAAAATAATAGAAAAAGTATGATCATTTAGAAAGATAACTAAGAATTGTGTTAGAAAGTGATTGGTAAACTTGCCTGAAGGACAAGTAAACTGATGGGCCACCACTCCCAAGCCACTCGGTCCACTATCCAGACACCAGAAATACTTCTTGCAGTCTCGGGGATGTGGGAAGAAACCTTCATCCTCGCATTTGAAATCTGAAAAAGACCAAAGGTAACCATAACTCGCCATTTGCAACCTGAAAATGACAAAATTTGAATTTTTACTTCACTCACCACTTCCTGGATCCGGAGTTGTAGGAGGCTCTGGCGTGGTCAACTTGTTGCTCAAGGTCTCGCTCGCTGCTGGTTTCTCCTCCTTTCTTCTCTGCTGCTTCCTAGTGCTGCTGCTGCTCCTACTTCTGGCACGGTTCTTAAAGTTAGACCTAGGTCTGGAAGGCTTCTCTACGTTCTTCACAACGTTTCCATCTTCATCATTATCCTCGTCTTCTTCTACGCTCGGTTTAACTTCATCTTCATCATCTTCATCTTCGTTCCTGTTCCTCTTGGGAGACACACGCTTTCTGGAAGTTGGAGCCGCTGTTGTTCTTCTGTTGGTGGAGCTATACTTTCTATTTACGGAGTTAGCTTGGACGTTGGAGATTTTTGCTTCAGCTTTTATAGAAGTAGATCCGCCCTTTTGGTTATCAGCTTTTTGCCTGCAAAGTTTACATGTTGTTTACTTGCTGAAAATTGTGTGTATGACACAATATAAAAAAACAATTAAGTATTATTAGATGCTCCATCCGTTCTTACGCGTTGCCAGTGAGCAAGGACTCCTTCGCTGCTTCGATTAGAGGATATGGCTTGTTGTGGCACTTCCCACGGAAGTCGTCATTGTCAATGGACCAGAACATGATGCCGCCCAGATTGTTTTCATTAACATACAATGCCTTCTTCCTCACAATGTCCTCGTCATCGTACCCAACCCACTGATTGCCTTTGAAGGCGTAAGGTCCCATGGCATTTGGGTTGGCCTGCTCGACCTGCCAATCCTCTTGTTCTACTTTTTCACAGATCTGAAAAAGAGGTTCATTTAGTTGTTCTGTTACATCACTACGCTTCAGTTGTCCAAACTGAAATAAAGACAAACGAAAAATACCTCGTAGTACGCCAAGTATCCCTTTTCCCTTGTCGCATCCCCTTCGACTCCTGGACCGTCTGCTGGAGAACCTATAGCTGTGGCATCTTCGTTAAAGAGAGTGTATGACCTACCATAGGTCGGGATTCCAAGGACGATTTTTCCGGCGGAGACTCCTTGTTTGATCAAATAGTTGATGGTGTAATCCTAAAGACAAATGTCGTCGAATCAAAGTCAATACCAAAAGGACACCTTTTGCTTTAAGAAAGGTTGAAACATTGGCTTTTATCTTACTATAGTTAATTCGGTGTCATAGTTGTACTCGTTGTCTTCCTCCAAGGGATACAGAGGCGAATGGTGGTTCACAGCTGGTTCAAAAGCCGAATGGTAGTCGTAGGACAACAGGTTGAAGAAGTCCAAATACTCGTCCAACCTCGGCAAGTCGTAACCCTTCTCTAGATACTCTATTCCAGCTGGAATAGCCATCGTGAGCAGCAGCCTAGGACGTCCAGTTTTCGAAGATTCCCTATCAAATTGCTCTCTCAGTTCCTACGACATTTGGAATTGCCCTTTTAATCACAGAAAATCATCTAACTACTAAAAACAGGGAGTTCGAAGTTGGTCAACCAACCAACCTGGACCAGATCAGCGTAGTTGTCCTTGTCCCGTGGTTTTCCCCCATCCCTGAATGCCGGATACTCCCAATCCAGGTCCAGACCATCGAAGTGGTTCTGTCGGAGGAACTTGACACAGTTTTTCACAAATTCCTTCCGGCGTTTAGGGTCAGCCACCATCGGGGAAAATCTGCTGGAACCTTCGTTCCATCCTCCGATGGCCAACATGGTCTTGAGGTTCTTATTGTAGGTCTTCAGACCATTGAATTTGGCATATCCACCTGGAAATGGGTCAGTTTATTACTATGTTAGTAACTTTCGAAGATCATTGGTTTGAGAAGACGTTGGTCCAAGTGCAAAGATTACCTTTCTCTATGTCTTGGTACTTGTCGAAAGGTTTTAGGGTGTTGTCTTTGGTAAAGCCACCGAAGGCATAAATCAAGTGAGTGCACAAGTATGGGTTGATGTTCTGAGGCGAGAACTTGGCTGTTCCAGGCCTGTACACTGACCAGTTTGTGTAGTAACAAACGACCCTCTTTTCTGCCGATGCTGTTGAAATAAGGTTGAAATATTACTTGGAATATTACTAAAAATTGGTAGATAGTTCCAAAAATCAACTGAGATAAGACCAAACAAGTTTTAGATGAATAACAAAGGTTTTGACTCATATCTCAAAGACAATGACACATATTTCAAGAGAATTGTAACTGTAAATTATTAGTTACTAAAACGGTTCTCGTCGAACGGTTTCGATTCCATCACGTCGAATGTCAAGTTTGAATGACCAAATTGGTAACTTTCGTTTGAAGTGACTAAAGCGCATCACGTTTATCGATGCATGTTTGGAATGCATTAAATCTCACGTGCCATCACGCAAAATCAGCGGCGCATTATACGTGTTTCGCTTTGCATCATAAGCTGCCTGTAAGCGCGCATTTCACCATGCCCGTCATGCATATTTGACGACATTGAAATCTTTTTTGCCGACACTGAAATCACTTTTCAACGATTTCGACGCGCTTCGCCTTCGAATCTACGTTTCCAGTTGTTCCGATTTCATTACATTCTTTCAATCTGCTCGAAATACAATGAAAAATCTTTACCTTTAAAAACCTCCACAAATAAAAAAAAATATAATTATAATTTAAATCAGAGTGAAAATTCTGTCTTTAGTGATAATAGGAATATATTGGCCATTTAGGAAACATATATTCCCAATTTTTGCAATAAAATTGGGAATGTATTGTAATTTTTGCAATATATTTGGAATATTCTTATAATTATTATTATCTTATATTGGGAATATATTTCTCTTTTTACTAGGGATATAGGGAATATTTTACTAGGGATATGGAATATATCTTAGATATTTTGGGAATATTTCAGGAATATATTTCTCTTTCTACTAAGGGTTCTACTCCAAACTGGCCGCATTTGTCCCGCATTTTTGTGAATGACTCGAGTGAACTCGGGAAACTTTATTTTTAGCGTAACCGCGAGCGCTAATGCAATAATGTATTCCATTCATACGGTTTTTGCGTGCCGCTCACATTGCCTTCACGCGATTATGCAAGTAAAGACTGCAAACAAGGAATAAAATAATAGCGTTCTCAGACTTTTCTGCGTCGATTTCATATTTCATTTCCGCACGAGCGTGCCGCTCGGGCCAATACACTTTTATCACACTTCGACATTAATCTTGTCGGGCGCGCGGTTTTTCCACGCGAAAAGGTCAAAGATTGTGCCAACCGGGCACTTATCGTGCCGCACTTTTTGCGCTTTACCGGCGAAACGGTTTGCACGAGTAAATTAAGACGAATGCACGCGAAAACGCCGAGATTAATTAGGAATGCGTTAGGAAAAAGATTTAATAATGCGCGGCGTTAAAGAGAAAACGAGCGCGCAGCCTAATTGATAATTGCGGAGGATCGTAAAGTTCAGGATTGGGGCAATTCGCTTGCTTTAACAGGCGTGGACGCAATTTATTTGCACACGGGAGAAGTGATTGTTTTTTGTCGCCATTAGCAATCGCATTCGTGCATCGTAATTTTATACCACGGGGGATGTAATCTTCGAACATGATCTTCGTGCATAAATATTGTAAAACAATGTTGGACGTTTACATCACTCAACAACTTCACGCATCATCTTTTAGTGTGTTTTTTTAAGGGTTTGAGTAAACTTGGTGCAATACGTGCAATGCATGGTGCATGCCTCACTTCATTCATAACGATCATTCACAATAATCATTATGTACTTACTCTAGTGAAAAAATATAATATTAAATTTAATATTAAATTTAATATCACAATTAATATTAAATCTAATAATAAATATATTTAGCAGGACGAGGTATACAATTTAATACTGAATTCGGTATTAAATTTAATAATAAATTTCATATTAAATTTAATATTAAATTCCAAATTAATTTTAATTTTAAATTCCATATTAATTTTAATTTTAAATTTGATATTTAATTTAACATTTAATTTAATTTAATAAGTAAAATACTATAAGATTTAGTACTATATTTCATATTCTAAATATGATATTAAATTTATTATGAAATTTAGTGTTAAATTTCATATTAACTTTCATATTAAATGTATTATTGAATAGAGGTCCAATTTTTTATGTAAGATTTAATATTAAATGTTTAATGTTTCTTTTAATATTAAATTTAAAACATATTTTTTCAGTAGGTTGGTTTTTTATATCACGGAGGGTCGTATATTTTGGGCGTCTGGTGAAATATTAATATATTGTTAATATAACATTTTTTTTGGTAACACTTAATTATAACTGAAAACTAATGTTGTTAATTATTTGTTATTTTTCTTTGAAATACATAAATATTAAAATTTGTTTGAATAAAACATGTTTACTGTGCTAAAAGTGGACGATTGTTCCATATTGGGCCATGAAAAAGGTGTTTCCACTTTTTAAAATCATTATTTATGAATTTTACGTAAACCAATACTGAAAAAATGATAACAAACTAAATGAACGCGAATTTCACAATTTTCATTCTCAAAGTATCAAGTATCGCAACTTCATTCATGATTAAAAAACACAAACTTAATGATCCATCGTCACTTCATGCATATCAACATTCGGCAAATTTAAGAACTGCCTTTGTGTTAAAAATTTAAATTCGTACGAATGAGTTTGTTAAATTCAAAATGGGTTCGAAAGACAAAAGCACTGGAAAAATTGTTTTCCAGTTTATAAAAATTGATTTAAAATTCAACTTTACAGTTTTGCTGGAAAATTTTACAGATCTACTTCAAAATTACTGTATATAACGTTGAATTTAACTTATCTAATTTTTGAGTAACTTTTAGAGTTTGCTAAATTAAATAATTCTTTGTTTAATCTGATGACTCGTATGAACTGATTGTTTTACGAACTCATTTACACGAATATATTTTCTCGATGTAACCTGGTTATATAACATGGCTGAGAGATTTTTTAATCACGTTTAGATGAAAGTGTAGTGCAAAGCCATCTAAATCTGATTAAAATACATACCTATTATTTAGATAGTTTTTAGATTATTTTTTACGAGCGTCATTATAATTATACTTCTTGCATGACCAATACACATAAACTTCTTGCATGATAAATATATCCGAACTTCACTGGTGATCATTATTGGCATGCATGATATATCTGACAACATTCCACACTGGTTCATCGAACTTTCACATGCAATTATTTAAAGACCTTTTATACTAAAGGTATACTACGAATACCTTCTATTTCGAGAAAAAGTAGCTTATGTTAATAATTTTCCTTAGTATAAAGGGAAGGCTTAAAAAGTGCATCTTGTTGCATTTGATAGATAATTTATTCAACTTTATTATAAAATTGAAAAAGCTAGTTTTCCTATTATAAATGGTTAAAACATTCCCATTTTGTATACAAAATGAGCCCTAATGTAATATTAAATTTAATATAAAAATTAATATTAAATCTAATATTATTTTTCATATTAAATTTATTTAAATATGAAATTAAATATGAAATTTCATATTAAATGTAATATTAATTAGGGGATCAATTTTCTATGTTAGATTTGAATTAAATTAAACGTTAATTTTAATATTAAATTTAACATATATTTTTCAGTGGGGATTTCAGTTCTCACACACAAAATCATTCATCAAATCCTGCTCCGCGATAATAATAATATTTTCAATCTCCGAGATCATTATCAGACACTCATTAATAAACATCAGATCACAATCCCCATTCCAACCACGTTGTCTGCAATTTTTAGGCAACTTATGAACGAATGTTTGCACACGCATAAATTGTCGTGATTTCGCAGCGAAATTGGATCAACGATCGGCGTGATTGCGCTCGATAATGGGCGCGCGAATTCGTAACTTCTTCGTTTTCGCGCTTTGTTATTAAAAAGTTGCGTCGCGGGCCATTTTCCGCGGCCATTACGCGATCGTGCGCTTGCGCGGCCTGGCCCAATTAACGTGTCTCGCAACCGCGATCCAATCCGCTCCTGAAATTGCGGCGCGCGAATTGCCATACGAAATCGGCACAATTTTGAGCGCGGCCGTTGTTTCGTTCGTACTCCCGGACAAACGAAAGTTTATTGCGATTCAATTTCTCCGGCAGGCCACAGTTTCTCCAGGCCATTTACGAGCAGACGTCAACATATGTATGATAGATTTAACACGCCACGGGAAAATCGCTTAATCTTGCGTTTTTGTCCGCGAATGCAAGTGTGACGCGGCCAGGTCGACGAGAAACCGGGATAGCGTAACGGTCGGATGCGGCTTTTTGCGAACGGACGGTTGCGACGGTTAATCGCGGTTCGGGACGTAGTTCAAATCTCGAAAGGTTCACCGGGTTGGCTTCTTTTGGGGGGATTTTTTGCCGTTTTTTAAATGAAAAATGATTCCCCCTTTTTTGAGAGAATTTAAAATAATGTTTACAATCCCTTGTGGAAGAAATGTCTGAAAATGCTCTGCAAATTTTTAAGAAATCTATGAGAATCTCTAAAAGTTTCTGAAAAATACTAAAAATTTCTGAATAACTTTGATAGATCCGATTATCGGAGGGTTGCGGAGGGTTTAAGAGATTTTCAGAGATATTCAGAGATTTTCAGAGCATTTTCCAGAGATTTTCAGAGCATTTTTCAGAGATTTTCACACACTTTCAGAGATATTCAGAGATTTTTCAGAGGTATTCAGAGGTACTCAGAGATTTTCTCGAGGTTTTCAGAGGTATTCAGAGGCATTCAGAGATTTTCCAGAGGTTTTCAGAGGTATTCGAAGATTTTCAGAGCAGCTTTCAGAAATTTTCAGAGTATTTTTTTTAAAGATTTTTAGAGCATTTTTCAAAGGTTTTTAGACATTTTCAAAGCTTTTCAGGACATTTTTCATAGAATTTCAGTGGTATTTCAAAGATTTTCAGATGTTTTTCAGAAATTTTTAGAGACTTTGAGATATTCAGAAATATTTCAGAGATCAAAGGGTATCAGAGCATTTTTCAGAAATTTTCAAAGAAAACTCTGAAAAACTGACAGTTCCAATTTTTAGAAGTTTTCAGAGATATTCCGAGATATTTTAAAAGTTTTCGGAGGTATTTTGGAGATTTTCAAATATTTTCAAAACATTTTTCAGATATTTTCAAAGAAAACTCTAACAGTTCTAATTTTTAGAGGTTATCAGAGATATTAATAGATTTT
>JABFPB010001606.1:0-24236 GCA_022817645.1 Ceratoteleas bidentatus | reverse complement strand
ATCATATAATCATAAAAAACATAGTTATATTTTAATTAATTTACGAGTAATCGCGTTGTAAAATTGTGTTGTACTTCTCGGAAAATCGATACTGTATATTTAACTTTCAAAATATACCAACCGAAATATTTCTCTGTAAGCATTCAACTACCTGACAAGTAACGCGATCTTTCTATGGTACACGCAACCTTAGCAGTATACTACTTTACCATCAGCATATATATCACGATTTTCATGGTGTTTTATCTTATACAAATACAACTGCAATATTTGTATTTTTTCTTTTTATTATGACTTGTATCTCTGTCGAGGGACAAATATCATCTACATTACATATTTATCCAAGAAAATATATATATCGTAAAAAACCACATAATTATATAATATAGATTATGCACTTGGAATAAAATATTCTCATCAATACTTCATTGATCAATTCGTAATTGCGTAATTTAACTTAGCAATATGATTAACCGTTTTAGAATAATATTTAAATAATTTAAATTTAATTACAATTTAAGATGGTCCATATATTATTTGATGTGAAATACACATTTAATTCTTACAGTAGAACCTATTATACACTTTTTAATTGGAAACAATAATTCGCAATATTTTCGGCGACTCTTTCTTATTGCATTTCTTTAATAACCTAATAAAATAAGAATAAACAGATGCAAGAAATACTATACGGTTAAATATCAAACTTAAGTTCTCCTTTTACAACTGCCAAATTATGCAAAATTAGTGATGCTTGTATTTTCACTGTGAACCGCTTGATCTGCGCTCTTCCACTATTTATCATTCTCCCCCAGACCGTTTTTCAACGACGATATTAACGGAAATCCTGAGATATTGTTGTTCTAAATAAAAATGAAATGTAAAGTAGATTTTTGTAGACTAACAAGTTTCATACAATATGGGCTAAATTTGAGACTCAGTTCAGTCATCTTTGGAGAGGTGCACCGGAACAGCTGCATTGTTTGTCGAATATGCTAACACCTGGGGCTGTAGACAGAAAAATGCGTAGGAACCTGAATGCCAAATTATGTCAGTGCATTACGTACAATATCATACTAAAGACGTTGCAACAACGTTGCAGTTGCATTTTATGAAACAGGTTTCAAATGCAATTTTCTCACGGCACTCGTAAAGAGGAAAATGTATTTTCGTGCCGCAATATTTTCAGAACAGTACACAGGAATTCATCGTAGAAGAATATTGAAGCAACGTTTATGAAATATTATCGTATAAGAGACTTAGCATACAATTACAATTATCCATTTGCATTTTTATGAGTAATGCTACTATGTTCGACAATAAGGTATATTAGGTGAAATCGATATTCTATCATCAAATCTTTTTATAATCAGAATATTAATAAAAACTCTGTAAATGTTACTCGTTTACGTCGATTTAAATTTCATTACAAGTACATCATTCTACCTTTCGTTTTTCCTTAACAGCAGACTTCATGTAGCAATTTGTAATTGAACAATTTCCTCTTCTGCTAAACTTTCATAAATTCTTCTTACCAATTCGGCCTCTCTGCAAACATTAAGTGGTTCTTAAGAACAGTATTACTACATGATGCATTATTGCTGAACAACACTGAAGCAATATCAAAGTAAAAAATATTTGTTAATTATTTGCAAAAAATTTATGCATTTATGCATTTGGTTCCTCAAGAGTTCTCGTTTGTCACTTGTATGACAAGCGAAATATTTGGCGTGTCTTTCGAGCATTCCGGTTCAAACGGAATCGCCCGACTCACAAATTTGGATCTCTTTCGAGTACAATCATTTCAATAAGAAAGAAAAGTGTAGAAGTACGGCTCCACCTGAACCGGAATGCCTAACAAAAACACCACCGAAGAAAAAGGTGCAGTGTACGTTTGGAATTTTAACGCACATAATGTTTACTTACTGACTGTTTCAGGTCGAAAAATCGTATTTAGTTAATTCAAACCTAAAAAGACTCTGAATATCTTGTAGAATCTCATGTCAGGAAATAAAAAAAATAGTAAAATTATAAAGATGCTTATATCTTAAAAAAAGTCGAATGAAAATCACCACTCTTGTGTATAATAATGTTTTATTTTTTCATGTAGAACTATTGATCGCTATAAGTTTAAATACAATGCGTCTATTACAGAACACAATAATACGAAACTGAATATTTTACACGCTAACTGCTTTCAATTTTAAATAGAATATTTTATCGTTTGTCGATTACATCTCATCCCGTTTCGCTAATGTTTAAATATATTAATTTCATGCGGTTGGCGATCCGCACGCCGGAGCGAAATCAAACGCTTGCTTCGCACGGAAAAGCGACAAAAATGTACATACAAAATTATTACGGCAGTATCTACACAAGAACTTGTTATGGGACAGAACTAAACAAAAAATCGACAAATTATCGAGCGTTCATCGTCGACCGTCCTATTGTACAAATTGACGACGTTAATACTTTTCAAGGGAGGGGGCAGAATTCATCAGTCCATCACACATTCGCGTCCATTCGCAAATACATCTTTCAGACACATTCGCACAATGTTCGACAATGATTATAACATTATCGTTCGCGGAAAACAGTGTCTATAAAATAAAACATTAACTACAACAGAAACACAACGTTGTGACAGAAAACGCAATCACGCGGAATAAAAAGGGAACGAAAAAATGTTCAATTGTCATGACCTACGTCGTCTCGAGAACATAACTTTGTCTCTTAGCGTAAAACTTTAAAAAATATTAATCGTAATAATACAGATACGAAAGATTCGAATTCCGTCATGTACTTCACTTGACAAAAAGTTACAAGCTCACGCGCCAGTGCGCGCAGTTTGTAATCTTTGGTAAAAACTACGAAATAAATATCGTCGCCTTTGGATTACGTCGCGCGACAGCACACTAATTTATTTTCTTTTTTATTTGTTACTGGTTCGTGTGAAGTCGAAAATGTCAGTGGTGTAAATTATAAGAAGTTCGAGTTGATCATATACAGTGGCCAGAATGAAACAGAACCGTTTCACGTCGTCAATGCAACGAACAAATAACGAAAATCAACATAAAATGACTTCGAGTATCCTAATGCAATGATAAAACTGTTTCTCAAGATTATACAAATATATAGTACAAACAATTGCACGTCAATTTTCGCTGCTTTTCCATTTCACAGCGACTACGCGGAACCGTTCTATTTCATCCTGTTGGGGATGTTGCTTGTGCGGTGAGGTATGTACACAGTATTTATATTTATATATTTATATATATATAAACGTATATATAGCTAATAACGATGAAAAATCATGGAAAAGTTTCTTGTTGACCCTTTCTCGTGTTTCAGAACAGAAAAAAGTGACGCGTCTTCAGTCGCCGAGATTGCGGTTAGCGGATTTCGAACCTCAACTATTCCTGTCCGGTTGTCCATCGCTCGGGAACGCCGATCGATTTGCGGCCCGCAAATCGCGGTTCCAGTTGCTCGCCGATCGAACGACCAATCACTAGTTAGCCTCTAATGCGCGCTCCGCCGACGTGTGTATAAAATGCATGTTTACGAGACATTACAGTACAGTGGAGTACAGTAACCGTTTTGAAAATGACGCGTATCAAAAGGTCAGCCGGAACTGGTTAAAAATAGTTATCCGCATTTCCTCTTTGTCTTTTCCCGCGTACACTGAGAAAAGTTTCGTTGCGCGCGCGCTCTGGTATCTACAGAACCGAAACGTCATCCGATTGACAAGTCACGAACGTTGGAAACCTGCGCGTTTAAAAAAATAAATAAAACATTTACAATTCGAATTTCTTTCTCGTACGCTCGCATTCTTCCGTCCACCACGCTTGATACTAATTTACATACACCGTGGGAGGCCTTAAGGGTGTCCTATTTACAAATGATTTGTCTCAGTTTGATCAAAATCGAGTGCCAAGCTCATTACTCCATTCCAGACGAATATCCGGGGCTTCTTTGTAGGTGCGACGTAGTCTTACAGGTGATGAGGTGTTATAGATTGATGTGTATCGAGTTTATTAAAGGAAGTGGGGACTGACTCCTTCTTGCCTTTAGGAATCCGGTTCCTGGATTCGAATAGCAGAAGTTCGTGAACCAAAAGTGATTAAATCTAAGCAACGTTAGGGATCAGAGGATAAGTTCCAAGGGACAAAAGCAAAACTACTCGTTACTCCTCCAACGGAACCATTATCCCCTTTTAGCTAATGCGGTGTCGGAATCTTGTGTTGATATTCGTGTGAACGTTCGGCAACAAACGTTATTGAACCGTGTCATGGAGCAGTGACATTGAGCTTACGACGTACACTACCTTCTAACTTTGTTAGAACTACGTGTTGACGAGGCCCGGATGGTCCTCAGCGACTTTCATACCGAAGTCACTTTCCACCAAACGTGGAAGGCTAGAATCCTAAAGTCATCCTAATTGTTAAAACTGTCCGATTGCGAATTCGTGTTTGCAAACTTATCCATTTGTACGCGAAATAAAGTCATTCATCCATTCATCCAACGAAATAAAATACGTATCACAATTTTTCTCGAGCGCCGCGGACCGCGACAACGAAAGTTCTGCTCAGTGTACCGAACCCGACTCGTGTGACTTCTGCGATTGACGATTGGTTGTTGATTGTTCGATTTAGCACGACGAGCTTTTGAGCTCGCCGATGTCGGCGATGTTCTGCAGGAGGGCGCTCGTGTCGCTGTTAGCTTGCGCCTTGTTGTTGTAGCGCTGCTTCAGAGTGCTCAATGCGGACAATAGTCTTGTATTGGACGACATGAGGCGCGAGTTCGCGGCATCCAGCGCAGCTATCTGCTGTTCCTGCGCGTCGATCACGCGCTGCTTGTACGACAGTGCTGCCGACATCTTCTGCTGCTCGCGACGAAGTTCCTCCTCCAGGGACATCAACCTGTGGAAGAGCGGAGCAGATTAAATGATTGGTCCTGGGTAAGGGAAAGCTGACATAGATGTAGGGGAAAAATATTTATGGGCGACATTGCGGATGTCAAGTAGTAAAAATTGAAAAATAGAAGCTCGAGCTGGGAGAAGAGATTTTTTGGGGAAGAAGTAGAGTTTGTTCGGATGTTCAGAGTAGAAGAACAAGTGACTGTGAGAATCTTGAAACGAGATAGGAAAGACACTTGTTTTTCTAGTGGATCGCCTGTTTTCGGTGAACATTTGGGGTCGAGATAGACGAAACTTTAGCTGTGTGAGAAAGTTGAGTTGAAATTGATACTTTTAACGAGATACCAAGGGTGTATCCGTAAATTGAGTTGTAATAGTAAGAGAGCTAAAATTTCGTTTCAGTTGTAGGTAAGTTAGTTTAAGGTAATGTCTAATTAGTATTGAAATACAGTATGATATTATAATTGTAGTTTTTAGATCAGTAACAATCTTTAATGTATTAAATTATGCTAAAATCATGCAGTTTGGTTTTATTTTAATTCAGTTTATTATGTTTTTAATATGACACACAATACTGAAATAAAAATGTCAGATAACTATAAGTTGCTCAGATCACTTCCTAAATTAAATGATCTTTTTGGTCATGCTGATATATTCATAATTTGACGTAACAAACTGAAATTGTAGACACTGTCTTAAAATATTTCTGCCATATACTACACGAAACATTTACGTTAGAAGTTTGTTATTTAACTATTTTTTAATAAAATATATACAATTTTAACTAATGTAAAGTACATCATTGATCTCAGCATTACCAGATCAGACCACCCTGTAAATACCAACTAGTAGATATAGTCAACTCATTCCGTATCGACAATATGACATGATTCTATTCATTCCATTGTTTCATTTCTTATAGTCACTATTTACAGAGTTCATGTCTAAAAACCGAATAATTACTTCCTGCATTTGTCTGTAATGATCATTCGCTTACAATAAAATAAAATAGAATCTCAAGAATCCTACTGCATTTATTCGGCTTTTTAAATCAATTCAATACACATCAATATAGGAATCAAAAGTAATGCAAAAAATGTAGAAGAAACGCTGAAAAAAGGTGACTTTGAAGAAGTGCATTCTCACGAATATTTCAAGAACCTTCTTCAAGAGCGAATTGAAAAATCACATTCATTTAAATATGTAAGTAAAAAGCACATGCTCACAACGATAAATGCAATCATAAAACATAAAGCTCTATTCAGAGATACGAAGCAGCAAAATTCGTATTTCAGAATGGCAAAATGTATTATTATACAGAACTTGGTTAACCAAGGAGATTGAGTACCAAACGTAAATAAAAAGCCAACTGGTTGAATTGGGTAGCGGTAAGTAAAGAGGAGACAAAAGTAGAAGCATAACAAAGCCATTAAGACTGTAAGAAGTAAAACTTGTGGTCAATTAATTTAAAAATGCGGAGTACAAAGTGTTGATGTTAAGAAGTCGGTGAAAAAGTGGCATGATCGGAGACGGTCGATCGGTGTTGATAATAATTTGATGTCCGGATCGGTATTGGAATGCTGCTTTTGAAGCTGAACAGTGAACGGCCCGGCGAGCCGGGCCGGACAAAACAAACGCTAATATGTCGAATAAAATGTAAAAAAGCTTAAGTATATGGTTGACTCTTACACCAGATCCAGATCAAGCCAGAGTATACCAAATGCAGCGGACAGAATGCACAGGAACACACAATCAATTAAATACACATTAATCGTTGCGTCATCATTAGTCTTGGTATTAAATTAATATTAACTCCCGAAGCCCTTCGAGTTTCACGGAATTTGGAAAGCGTTGAATTTTCTTGAAAAGCCAATTCGTTCAAAAACTCGTCGTCCGGATGAATTTTGAGTGGCCGTCGGATCTACGGTACGAATATCTCGTTGAACGTTCGAGTTTGCTCGAGACACTTGTTTCGACCCAGAAGAGTCACACATTCAGGCAAAAGATCCGGACCAAGCGTGACCTAAGATGTGATAATGCAATACCTGGAAATGATGCTCTTCATTTTGGTATCAGGGGCAATGCCTTCTACGTCGGCGTCCTCGGATGTTCCCAGCCGCGCGCGTAGTCGGTTTACGCTAGTCTGTAGCCTTTCGATTTCCATCTCGTACTGGAAACGAATCGATTAGGGCTGTTAGTTACAGTGAATGATCACGCAGTAAATCTTAAACGACTCTTTTTCATCTGCTTATTCAGCTTCGAGCGCTGCCAGTGTAACCGTAAAAACATTCTGGATTGAGAAGAAAGAGCGCGTTGTCGTGCCAGAATACATTAGTTCGCGGCTCTTCGGCGAATATCGGCCGGTTTAAAATTTACTGCTTCGATGAAGTAATATTATTGATTGGAAAACGTAGTCGAGTTAAAACTTAGTTTGTTATCTTAGCACAAAGTAGGTTTTAGAAGATTAATAGATACATTGACAAACACTGAGAGGGGTTTCTGATGAAAGGAATTCGCTGATTAACTCGCATGAATCAAGTAATTAAACTTTTACATAAAACGAGAAAAGACTGCGTTGGAAAATATAAAGGGTTCCCAAATTTGCCGACATCAACAATCTTCTTCTACCTAGAAATCCTCAGGAACTCGGACTGGGTGTCTCCAAAAAGTTCACTAATACAATACAATCAGTTTCCCATTAACCGTCATCCAACCTTCAACTTCAATTTCCCACCCAGTCCTCACTCCATCCTCAACTCCCGACCCTCACCTGATCAATACTCCTGTGGCTTCGCGACTTGCTCCTCCGAGTAGCGCAGCTCTCCTCCTCGCTCGTGTCCGACAGATCCCTGGTCGAATCCAGCGACAGCCTCCGCCTCAGCTTCGGGCAGGACATCGCCTGGGACTGTTCCATGTTCGTCCGGTGCACCGAGTTCGCCTGGCGCCACAGGTTGGGCGCGTTCCTCTGCACGTTCCTGACGTTCTGCCGTTGCGGCGACGGCGACGGGCTCAGGTCCACCCCCCGGACCCCCTCGACCCCTCCGCCCCCCTCCACGCCATTGGTCTCTTCCCTGTCTTCCGAGCTGCTGCTGCTCCTCCTGCCCACCCGACCGTGGTTCGCGTCCATATGATACACCGGGTTGGCGAACGCCAGTGGCGCCGCGTTCAGGATATGGGAATTCGCGTTATTACCGCTCAGCTCCACCGGACTCGAGCTCTGGCTGTAGGCCGCGAAGCTCTGGTACCCGGAGGACGCGACGTTGCTCAGCTGCGAGATCGAGATCTGCGAGCCCTTCTGCGACTTCGACTCCGAGACCTCGTCGTCCGCGTAGCGCAGCAGGTCCGAAAGCTCGTCCAGGTTGCCGTTCGCCGGGGCGCCGTTCGTCGTGGGCTTCGGGTAGTTGTTGTTGGGCTGGTGATTGCCTATGGAGAGACTCGAGTTCGGGCCGGAGTTGGCGTTGGCGTTCACCGTCGTCTTGGTGACGTTGTTGTAGTTGTGCTGCTGGGTCTGGTTCGCGTTCTCCTCCTTGGCGTGGCAGTGGTTGCGCGACATCGAGCGGCAGACGTTGTAGTTGTTGCGGTTGTAGTTGTCGTCGCAGCGGTCGTGCAGCTCGAGGCTCTGCAGCCGCGCGGTCACGTTGTGCCTGTGCTGGGCCATGCTGCTGAAGTTATTCGAGTGGTTGTTCTGGTTGAAGGTGATGTTGTAGTTGGAGTCCTTGAGGTTGTTGTGGCTCTCGGAGCGGGTGGGACTGGTCAGGTGGTTCTGACAGTGGTTCACGTTCGCGAGACTCGCGCTGGCGGTCAACCTGGAATTTGAATAGAGGCTGTAAAATAAAGTTTCGGGTGGATTAATGATTATCTATGTAGACTCCAGGTGCGTCCCTTCGGTTAAGTTGAAGGTCCACATTATGAATGCCATGGCGAACAATCGACATGGTTTTTTTGGTAATGTTGCGTCATATTTCGAGGAGAACCAATAAATGCGGATGGTAAAATAATCATTCGACCAATTCGTGCATCAGCATTACACCAAACATTAGAAACTGTTTGATTTCTCGTACTATCATAGAAAAAGGTTTTATGATCTTGAATTATCTTATGCCAACATTTAAAATTGATACAAATTTTTTGAAACATGGTTACTGATTGGGACATTGACCTTATAAACTTTCCAAATTATCTTCAAGTTTGCGAATTACCTATAACCGGCACCCATTCCAGTTCTGTTCGAAATCATCGGTCGATGCTGTCGTGCAATCGGCGTCGGTGATCTTGAGACGAACGCGGGTGGTTCCAGCGGGTACTCGTCCGAGTTGATTTGCAGCTGAAGTTTGCCATTGGTCGGCATGTAAGCGTTTCGGGGCAGAGTTGCGGCTCGCACGACGTTCGGGCTCCGGGTGGCGCTGTTGTGCACCAGCGTGTTGGACTGGAGGATCTCGCTGCTGTCACCCAGGGCGCCGTTCAGCGTGCTGTGGTTGCTGAGAGTGGACGTCGCGGAGATCGAGAGATTCGTGTTGCTGTTGGCGATGGTTGGGTCGTTGTAGCGAAATATATTGTTCTGCAGACTGGGGTATCGGTGCGAGATCGGCACGGGACTGGGTCCCGGTTGGTCGAGCGCGAGCGAAATCCCGTCGAGGATGTCGGGCAGTCGGGTCAATGACGAGATGGAGGTGTTCGTGACGCTTTCACGCAAGAGGGCGTGCAACAATGACAACTGTTTTCCGAGGTCGATGTAGCCGTCGAATTCCAACGTGTTGTTTGTCGGCGCATCGTTGGGTAATGGACTCTGTAAAGAATGGTGATTAAAATGATGTCAATGTTAGTTATGGGAGATGAATGATAGAGGGTTCATTTTTGACTTATGCAATTATTTCCTGTTATTTTATTATTTTGGAAAAGTGCTCTATTAAAAAATGGAATAAGATTCAAATAGGACTACAGTATATTGTCATCATCCTTTGGACAGAATCCTACAGAATTTCTATGGGAATTTTGTCCAAAGATGATATCTTTAAATGATTTCGACAGGGTAATTCTCTGATCATTTTTTATGCGAGCTTTTGACACGTTATGGGTGAATTTTAACTTGAATTATTCTTTGGTGAATAAAAGCCATCACTTTGAAACGAGCGAGATCAGTATTCGTCTGATAGCTCACTCTCAATGGTTCTGCTTATAACTTGGTCCGTTCACCCGGACGAAGCACGACTGATTAGCATACTATGGCAGTTTTTGTTTGCAACTCGGCACGCATGTATGCGTAAAAAGTAAAAGTATAATTAGCGAATATCTGCGTTTCGCGACTGGCGGATGGGCGCGCGGCAGGAAACGTAGTGATGCGGAACGAGGAAAGAAACTCACGCTTATTAGTTGCAGGAAGTTCTTCATCGCGGGGGCCTCGCGTTCCAGAAGGTCGTTCATGAACTCCATGAAGTTCTCCTTGCCCTGGAACCGCGTGAAATTCGCCAGGGTCTGCAGAGTTTTCGCCACCAAAGTCAGATTTCTTGCTGCCTTCTCGTTCGGGTACTCTGCATAAATGAATTTGCCAAATTGTTTAATGCAAATCACCCGCAAACTTTCCTCGATCAAATAATGTCGAAACTTTGCGTTTTGGGGAAACCTTGAAACATTTTTCGAGTACATATAATTCTTAAACGATATACTTTCATCAAACCAAATTAAAAATATTGAGATCCATCGTTACATTTTCTTAAAATTAAAATTTCTCTAAAAGCATGAATTAATCATCAGCTAATGTTATGTCTTAAGGGTAAAAGATTGCCTCACCATGAGTTATGTTGAAAAGCGACGGGCTGAGTATGGCGGGGCAGAGGAATCGCAGAAAGATGGACGCGGAGATGAGGTTGTCGGCGATGTCCTCGCGGCCCATCTGGGCCAGGCGTTCGCGAAAAATGCGGAAGCACTCGCGCAACTCGAGCGGGAAGTGCACGTGGCTGGCCAAAATGCGGCTCCAGGCTAGTTCGACGGCGGCGCGCAGGTTCTGCTGTTGTTTGTCGAGCGCGGCGACCGAAGCCACCTTGAGCGGGTCGACTTCGCAGTCGCCGCCCTCGACGGCGCCGCGCACCACCGCGCTCAGCGTCTCCTGCAGGTACCGGTCGCCCGTCAGCTTCAGGTAGGCCTCCATCGCCTTTGTCGCCAGCGAATTCCCCCGGAAAGTCAGTCTCTCGTCATCTAGAGCCCCATTGAATTGCAAATCAGTTATGAAAGTATTCATGCATAATTAAAACTTTCATTTGAATAAACGTATTGAAGCGCGTGGTCGCTTCCAGAGGACGGCTACATTGAAATCAATTTGCGCTTGCGTTTACGGTCAAATGAATTGGTAATTCTGACGTGGCCAAGTGGCGGTACAGTTTTCTCTACATTTTTTCAGGGCACTGTTGCTGTTTAACCCATTCGAGATTTGAGTTCAAAGAACTCTAATTGCTTAATCTGGGTAAGTGTATGGAAGTATCTTTTTTATTGTCAAATTAAAAATCTTTTGTTTTAAATAATTGTAAATAGTATTTTTCCAACATTTTTTCAGGGAAGCTTCTTTATGGATGATTCCTGATTGGTATGACTTGGTAGATATTTTAATAAAGTATAAAGGGATAAAACAAGATTCGTCGAGTTGAAGTAGTTTGGTTTTTGAGTGGGAGGAAAAGGGGCGCACCTATCCGGTGAATGTCCATCATGACCAAGTCGGCGAGAAACTGCGGCGCCTTTTTCTCGCGTTGCATGACCGCGACCAAAGCCGTGGCGATGTCTTCCTTGGCTTTGACGCCAATCACCGGCTCCAGTTTCTCGCAAAGTGCGGCGTAATCAGTCTTTAAATACTCGAGAAATTCTTGGTACACCTGAACGGGCAGAATGTCGACGGATTGGAAACGACATTTCACCCGGAGCGCCGGCGGCTCCTTCAGGGGACCTTTGTCGCCGACCACCGGGTACCATTTTTCCGTGAGATACCTGGACGTGACGTTGTGTACGGGTATGCTGACGGAACCTGAAATCCAACAATAAATTAATCAAAATCCAAAACCTTTTGTTCAAACAAAAGTTTAAACATTTTACAACATTGTTTTAAATTGTTTGAAAAGATTTTTTTAAATGTCACAAGTGTGACTAAAAGTAGTAATTTATTATTGTCTGTCAAAGGGATTATTGTTGCAGCGAAAGATAAATAAGAGTTGAGAAATGTGGTTTTGATAGGCATGAAAGTCGGATTGTGACAAATGGCACATTTCCCTTACCAATTAGTACAGTTTTGTCCCTCTTTTTCTTCCGATCGCCTTCCCTATACAAGTTCACCTGGATCGTATTAACGGAAGGCAGATGATGGAAATCAAAGTGCTCGCCCCAAAAGCAAAGGTCGGCTTTTAATTTCGCGGTGGTCCGGGCGTAGAGCGTGTTATCCAAACAGACCTCGCAGAAGTAACGCTTTTTCGGCGGTACGCCTTTAGCTTCCAGTAACCAGATCTGGAGGGAATTGTCCGTTCGTCGCGTCTGTTCGGCATCCGGTTGCACGGACTTTCGCAGACTGGAAACAAAAACACGCATTTAATTAATACATCCAACCACTATTCATTTCAGACATTTAATCCTCATACTCTTCCATTCGTAAAAAAATCAAACATAAATTTACTAAAAAAAAGTAAAAGTACATTATCATTAAAATCACTATTAATATAAAAAACCTTTAATTAAATTTTGTTTGTAATTTAGAAGAAAAAAATGAATCAAGTTAATTCATTTTTATTTATAATTTAAAATAGAATGATCAAAATGAAGGAAAAAATATAACTCGAAACTACTTAGGTTTTTTTAAACACAAATCAACCTATTTTTTGAGTTTAGTGTTTTAGAGATGCAGAACACATTTTTTAAATAAAAATTACAATTATCCATCATAATTAATGGTATAATAATATCAGTTCCACTTACAAGACATTCCAAATGTACAATGTACAACAAAGTTAAATTGCCAACACATTTTTATAATAATAATTTTATAAATTGTTGAAATTGTAAAAAAAACGAACCTGTGAAGCCACTGCTCCCGTTCGTGCGCGGTTCTGCAGCTAAAGTACTTGGGCCCACCAGTACTCGGTGTGACCTGAAAACAATGAGGTCGACCAAGGAGGCTCGGGTGCAGCGGTGTGACCGCCGCGAGGTCCATCGAGGTCACGGCCTGGCCACATAGGAGCGACTCGTGCGAGCGACATCCGCGGAGCCCAGCGCCTCGCTGTTGCTTTTGCCTTTCGAGCTTCGTCACGCTTTTCGTCCTCTTCAGAGGGTTCGATCGGAACGACCTCTTCGAGAAAAAGTTCTGCAACACATTTGCAACGGGCCTCTTCAGTTTCCGCACTTTTTGTAAACAATCATGCATGGTAAAAACATTCTGTAAAATTAGATAGTTTTCGTGTTATAAAAGAAATGTTATTATGTTGGGTTTTAGGTATGTTTAGTCATTTAGTTGGGAGTTTGACAGTTGGGTATATGTTTTCGTTTTTAGGAATTTAGGATTATCTGGATATTTAAAAAATTTTTCGAGATGTTAGTAAGGTTAATGTTTTGCAATTTCAGGTCTACGGCGTAAGAAATATGTAAAGTAAAAAGTTTGAAGATACGAGCTAAGTAGAAAAATAATTCGTTCCATACTTTCAGTGTACGAATTTAATTTGTTGGTTATGTAAAGTTATGGTACAAACTGCAAACATGTATAGAATGTGAAGTTTGGAAATTACTACTGTTATTAATTTGTTTCAATCTTAGAAATACTTTCATCTACGAAATATTGCAAATTTACTCGTATTTCCATTGACCAACTTCTGTAATATACTATCCATGCAAAAAACTGCAATTTCACAGAATCCTTCTACCTAAAACTATATAACTTAAACCATTTCCCATTTGTCAGCCAGCAATTCTCTACCCTCGATTTGTACATTTTTTGCAAAAATTCGCTATAAATTTATCCCCAAAAATCTATATATAAAAACAATTTAAAATAATATAGATAGGATACTTTTAATATCTTCATTTAGTTTTCCGATCAAAATTCTATCAAAATCCGATCATAAAAGATCTTATTTAGATTATTTCTCCACCCAGGATTACTTTACATCAAAACTGTGAACATTCCGCTGACCAAGAAAAATTCCAAACACCCGAACCCAAAAAGCCGACGACAGCGCAATCGACTCGGACAATGACACCGCAACGAAACAATCCCTTAAAACAAAAGCGCGCCTCCGGCAAACAACAATAAATCCAGTCCAATCGAATTACCCTGCTCGAGAAGTAATTGATAATCGCGCTGACGACTTTGTCATTGTCAGTATCCTCCATCGCGTTCACGCACATTATCCCCGTGCACGCGTGTAATGGAATTCCGCATTAATAATGCTCGCTGCGCCGTCGTAATTGCTCGGATCCGACACGAAAGCGCGGCTCTTTGTCCCGCTCATTTGAATCACGTCGGCGAACTGTAAAAACCGACGTGCCGGCGCGGCCAATTCTTTATGCGATAAGATAACGCCGGTGTCCGCAATCAGCGCGCCGTTTCCGTCACCGGTCCTGTTACTTCGCCTCCAGGTCACTAATTCGAACGCGAAGATTCGTCCGGTCCAGCGGAAAAAGGCCGCTTTGATTCGGATAATCGATCGGCGACGTAACTCCCACTTCCGGGCCTTTAAACCGCACCAACCGCCACGTTGTTCTCACAAAACTTCCGGCTCACTTGCAACGAAGGATCGCAGAAAATTAGTACTGCTTTAGTTCACTTTTTGTATCACAAGTTCAGTCGAAATCGAATCCAGCAGGATTTTACTACTGTCATCGTTTCACAGTTTAAAATCCAGTAACTTTCCTCGCGACACTTTTTTTCTTTGTCGATTGAAACTAGTATGGTAATTCGTAAACTGAATTAAAATCTAACATTTCTAACTGTGCACAAGTTTAAAAGAAGTATATAACAAATATTAAAAAACGTTTTTTTATAATAATTAAAATTGATAAAATAGAACTAAAAAGGTTTAATCTCTGTAACGGTTTAGGGAGTAACTTAGATTTGCCGCGGAAACTCGACGCGAACGAGTTCGCTGGAGAAACGTGCGCGCCCGACCGGCTTGTGCAGAATCTCGCGGCAAACTGGCGGAGACGGTTTGTCGAGCTCCGGCTGGGGCTGCTCATCCGGGTTACGAAGTCAAGGGATTCTTGGGGGCTGCGGGTCTTTGTACGGGCACGAGAAAGCCCACCCTTCTTTGGGCGGCCCCCTTTCCAGGGGCGCCCGGCGTTGGGAAAAAGAGCGACGAGCGTCGACGGGGGAAAATAAGGACCGGGCTTGCGCGAGCAGAGAATAATGCCGGCGTCTTCGAGGGGCCTCGGGCGCAACGCGAATATTTAGATCGATGCAATTACCACGTCGACAATGTGAAACGTTGTATTTACTAGGCCTGTGGGGTTTTATTGGCCGGTCGAGTCAAAACTACAAAGTTAAGACCTACTCTAGAGTGGTCATTATTTGCGAGGTAATGTCGCGCCGATTTCGCGACGGTTGGGAGGGACGATGGATTACATTAAAATGTTGGTTTGGAGTAAGGTTAAATGAGGAGGTTATGCCAGGATTTTTTTAGGATTTGTTAAAAAAAGGACATTTAAACAGTTTGATGAAAACAAGGTTCTTTGAAATGAACAGTTCGAATTGAAGATAAGTGTTTAAATAATAGTAAAATGGTAGGAAATGTTGATATTTTATTATCTCAATTTGTTTTCGAGATATATCGCAAAAGTTTTTTTTTCACAACTTTTACTCAATTTTTAATTAATTTTCTCACTGAATTCTTAATCATGTGTTTAATTCTGGATTAAAGTGAATTAAAAGATTTTGATAGACGCGAATAGAAATCGTTGATTTCAGTCGAAAGGAAATCAAACGTTGAAATCGGGAGTCATTTTTGTTGTTGATTCGGCAAAAAGTGAAATTTCACTGTTTGGATACCGATACCGATTTTTACGATTCCGTTTCGGGCACAATCGTTATCGCGAAAATACGTCTGAGCACGACGTTCATTCGGCGCAATTATATAGTTATTTCGCGACGGTCATTCGGAGTGGACGAGGAGATAAGAATTTTTGTCGAACACGATTTTACGGCCGACGTTATGCCACGGGGGAATGCGAAAAATGAAAGTTGGCATAAACGGCGAATAAAAGTGCGCCGCGGCTGGGCTCGAGGCGCGGACGAACGTCGTCGCCGCCGCTGAAAACCGTGCCCCAAAACTCGTTTTCTTCCTTCTTTTGTTTTTTACGCGGCGCCTCGCTCCCCCCGTGCCACTCGGGCCGTGAAGGCCTATCGACGCTCGCCAATCCGGCATCTTCGTTTTCAAACGACAATCGAAATTCCGGTCACGTTCGCGGCGCAACGGTTAAACGATCGCGTTATCGGTAATACGCGTCGAATTTGTTTATTTACACGTTCAAGGCCAGTTTTTGCAATTCATCATATAGGATATCGGATATTGAAAAAAGGAACATCATAAAACTGATCGGAAAACAAATTTAAATGTTGGAAGACCATTTGCATATTTCTGTAATTTCTGTCATTTATCGTTTACAATTAATTTAAATTTCTTAGAGAATAATCTTGAAAGATTATATATATAATACTACCCACACCACTTCACTTTCAGAGGAATAATGCAAATAATTCATAAAAATTTCGTTTTTAACGATATGATTAAATTTCCTTCAAACAAAGTTTGATTTAATTCGATATTCAGTTAAATCATTTTAGACAATTTCTCAAAAGTTTGCCAATTTTTTACAGTTCGAATTTGCTAAATCGTTTTCAAAAAACCGATCTCTTCTCGCAAAGCTTGCGTTGACCTGTTCGCACAGGACGCAAAAGGTGATTCAAACGTGCAGCTCTTAGAAAATTTCCGCCAGATTCGAGTGGTGTGAGGTGCTCTTTTGTACCCGTAAATACAAGCAGGAAACTACGGCTCATACACGCATTCTAAAACACGCGCGCTGCTTCCGGTTCGGCGTTAGAACCGGGACATTCAACCGCCGCAATTCGAACGCAGTTTTCCCGGCGCAAAAATGACGCGTTTACGACATTCCGCGGTTTTTAGCATCCGCGCAGATTGTGCATTAAGATAATAGACAGGCGACCATCGGCTGCTGCGGCGCATCGGAAAACTCCGTTAATTATCGGCAGTCATGCAAAATTCCGACGAAGCCGCCGTCGCCCAATAAACAGTCCAAGTGGCCAGAGCGAATCACTGGCATGCGTATTAATTGGGACGAGATTGAAGGACACGTCGAAGAATGTCAGATAGCGGCTGCGAGCAGCTTATCTTGACGTTATTAGATGGCTAATTAAATGCATCGATCGCGCGGCTGACCTTGACCGTTTCGCGCGACTCGCAACGTACGTTTTGAATATTCAATAGTTCGTAAATTATACAGAACGGCGAAAACGAAACTGAGATTTGGGTTAGATGTCACAGAAAGGTTGCACGCCCCACTTACTTCGGTTCATAAATTCGGTTCATAAATTCGCGTCGTGTGTTATTTACGTGCTTGCAACATGAGACAAATTGGCAATATAGAGTGACGCGGGAAAACTTGTAGACAAATTGTCGATTGGATGGGAAGTTCCACCCGGTGTCGTCAGCGAAATTCGTCGTTTGGACATCGCGAAAATTTCCCGAGATAATTCCGAGATAAAGTTGAGGAATAGAGCTAGTAGAAGGTTTTCAATGACAATTAAGCCTTCTTTGCTTTGGACAAAAAGCATCTTTGTAGCGAGTCTCGTGGGAGTTGATCTGCGACGTTCAAAGACTACGAAATCGATTGGCTCCCTCATTCGCATCGCAAATTTCCCTGCTGTTTTACAACCCTCTTACAAGGAGCAACGAAATTGAAAGTGACAGCCGAAACAAACGTTGCGACCAGACGCTGTTTCGCGGGATAACGAGTTGGTGTAAGCCTCGCGAGAGTCCTCGTCAATTTGTCATCGATATTCGTCACAGTGGGATGCGCGGGAACGGTTGGAAGTGAACTGCGAGCCTTTTGGAAATTAAGTGTCCGAAGTGCGCTTAAAATTTTGTTTTGCAAACTGCGCTGTATACTTTTTGGATTTCATTTCGTAAATTGCACCCCAGGAAAGAATAGAAATTGAAAACAAGATATAGCAATGACACATATCATTTAACAGATTTTATTCATTTAAAAATGTTACTGATTTAAAACGTGAAAGTTTCAAATGAGTGAATATTCCATTTACCATTGGATTTTGATTTAAAAAGTTTAATGCAAGTAAAAGAATATTAATATTCTAATGGGACGACGAGACAGTTGTATTCAAGATTTTGTCAATGTTTGAAAAGAAAATTCTTCTTGTCCCCAGAATATAATAACTTTAGCATTTTTAGGTTTCGCACGATTCAAGCATTTGAATATATTAAGAAATATGCACACAATTCATAAAAATTGCAATTCAGATCAAAAATTAAATTTGCCAAATATAGACCAAGATTTAATACGCAGTTATTAACAAAAAATGGATGACATGGATGATTTTATCGGAATATATTCTTAACGTAAGATGACCATTTTTTAGAGTGCAGGAAATCAATCTGAAAATTTTAGTCTTCCTTGATACAAACAGAAGACAAAAAAATTAAATGCAGTGTACTTCGGTACCAACCGTAGGAACGTCAGTCTCTCTAATAAAACTGACAGAACACGCGACCATTAGCCACAGCGTCGCCAATTTTTGCTGATCGAGTCGTCACGCTGACTGTCGAGTATCAACAGACAAATAAAGAGTTGAATGGGCCACGAGAGATTAGGATAATGACGGAAGTGACTGTTTAAACCGGTCATCGGTCATATTTGACAGTCGGCCGATTGTGGCCCGAATTATGCAGCGGGCGACGGTGTGAACAAAGGGTCGACGCCGGGGCTTTTCCCGGCACAATGCCGGATTAATGATGAGCTGCGATTCTTATTTATTGCTTACCACTATTCGATTGGGCGTGACGTCGAGCGGTCGGGCGCCCAGGACCGGAGTCGCCGGGGCGCTTCCTCGTCTGCAAGCCTTTTCGTAGGACGTGTCTGTAACAGAAAAAGTTATCGTTCATGAATTTTTATTGCCCAATCAGTCCGATCGATAGAGAGCCGCGAAAGCGAAGGACAAGTTTTCCTAACTACGCATTGAGAGCGATTAAAATTGTTGCACTGCGACGCTGTTGTTGGTTTGAAATAGAAGTTTTGTGTGGATGAATAGTCGGGTAAAGTAAGGTTTGTGCATGAGGTGTGGTTGATTTCGAACTGTTTGTTTGAAGTTGAATCGTTTGAAACGGTCTTTCAGTTGAAATGCGGATGTGGGGAAAGAATAAACAGGAGTATTTTTAGATGGAATCTTTCGAGGTTATTCAGTTATTGACTGGGAGGTGGGCAGATAAGTGAAATTAATTTTTTATCAATCACTGGCGACTTTTGTAATATTTAAGTCATTTAAGAGCGAACTTGTAATCTTACGCAACTCATTTTTAATTTAAGAGCAGCTTTGGCTTTCTTATAGGTGAACTGGTTGTATTTTAACTCGTATTAAAGTCTTCAAATGCAAGATTAGACATTAACAGTACCTTCTATGTAATAAGTGACATTACTCTGAGTAATGAATTGGGTTAAGAGTCTTCTTCTCTCAATAGCTCAAAGAACCAAGAGACACGGTCTAAATTTCTAATTCCGACGTCTTTCGGATTTCTTTTAATGGCAAGCAAATAATTGTCAAGAGTGTAAGAACAGCTTTTCTTTGACATCTTTTCATAAGTTCTTTGCAATTTCTAACGACATAACCTTCTTTTATTGCATAAACCATATATTGCACATTATGCGTTCCCTTTTTACAATCTAAAACCCGTTAAAATTTCACGTTGCTTTGATACATTATGATTTACTCTCCTCAAAAAAAAATGTATTCTCCAACCACTTCTTCTCCTACATCAAACATACACCCCCTTCAATTAATCTCACTCTCCATCGACTAATTAAATGTCTCCAGTCCAAAAACTCGCAAGAGCCTCGACAGTCGCAGTCGACCTGTCCCAAACGAATATCGTTAATTAAAACTCGGTGGCGCGAATTCCAATTACGACCCGCGAACAATAAACCGCCGTGGCGTCGCGTGACATCTTGACACGAGACGCGGTTAAAAGTTGCTCCCGCGGGTCGCCGTGTTTCTTGCGCAATGATGTTCGTGTGCGAGCGTGTGAGCGCACGTGCGTCCTCGAGACGCGCGCGTACGACGTCGGCTCCCGCGAGAACGAGTCGGCATTTAGCCGGCCGTCGCGCGTTAATTATCGGACTCCCTGAATGCACTTCCTGCGCCGCCGATTGTGCCCGAAACGGTCGGGGACCTGGGGCCCCGTTCCCAATGCGCGCCGAGTAATCTTACACCGTTTCGCTGACAAAGGCGCGGTTTCGAACGCACAAACGGAATTGCGAAGAATCGCAAACGGAATTCCGGATCGTTCGCCGGATCTCTCTCGGATTTCATCTCAATTATTCCTAGCGAAAATTAAGGCTGGAGGAGAGAGAATGTTAAAAAAAGATCTGAAAGATTTATTGGGAAAAAGTTTAAAAGTGAATGTAAGAAAATGGTAATTTATGAAATTGGAATAATTGGAAAATTCATTATTCTGTTGGTTAGTAGAAGAATCAGAGAAAGGTTATTATTTCTGAATGGTAATGGTAACTCACTGAATAGTGAGTAGTTACTATTGAATTGATAACAGTAGCTATTTCTGGATGATAATAATTACCAACTTAATATAGCAATACCTTTTCCAGATGTTAGTTCTACAACCTCTAATATAAATTAAATATTACACTTTAAATCATTTTAGGATTGAAATGTCGATTATTTCAATTCCAATGTTATAAAATCAATAAAATATAAAAATGTCATACTTCAACATTTTTTTATCGCCAAATTTGTAATTGTATATTTACAGTGTTATTTCATCGTTTTAGTATGAATAACACCTTTCGCTTCCATCAGCTTCTATAAATGTTCCTAACATAATCTATCAAGAAACACCCCAAAAGTTCGACAATAGACCGGATTTCTTCGTAAAATAACGTCGAACAACTGAAAAGTCGCAGGTCCCCTCACACCGCCTTCGACTTTTCAAGCCGAATAATTCGTGCAGCTTAAGCCACGAAACTTCGCCGTTTTTACGATCGTCGTAAACGCGCGAACAATGCGCCGGTCGGCGGTTTCGACGCGATTACGCACGAGCAAATGCGCAACGGTCGTCGCCGCGTTTTGGCAGCGTTCGGCCGAAATTCTCGCGGCGAAACTCGGCGCGTCGAGAATAACGCGGCAATTAGCGCGCGCGCAAATATTTGCGCGCAGCTGCGCCGATCAATCGTCGAGAGGAAAGTGCGTCTTTTGTGCGACGCGCGGCTGTAAAGAAACGCCACTTCTGAATTGAAATCGAAACGAAGAGTTGGCTCCAGGGGGACGCGACGCTCTTTCACGTTTCTACATATGCGCAGGTCAGTTTGTGATTATGAGGGCGGCGCCCAAAGGAACTGTTTCTTGCGCGCATTATTCTTCCGAGGTTTTGTTTAAAGACATTGATGTATGGGGGTCCACGGCGCTCAATGCAGTCAACAGTTTGGCACGGCTGTTGACTCGAATCTCGCCGGATTCAGATTCAAATCGCGCTCACTTGTTTGCGCCTTTGTCTGCGACAATGTTGCAGTCGAACCACGTTGATGCTGTTGTTGTTATCGTCGAGTTTGAGGAGATACGAGAAAAACATGAGGAGGCAAGAAAATCGGGATCTTTGTGGAGATGTGTGTCTTTTGTGGGAAAGACACAATAGGTGTATTGAAGATGGTTTTTCATGACAAAGGGAAGAGACAATGCGAAAATGTCTTGGAAGTCCTAGGGAGTGGTTTTTCTAACGCAGTCCCCTTTTAGCATTTTTTATTGTTATCGATCCACACGATGACTGGAGAGACTTGGTCGCTAGACGGAATTGGTGAGATAACTTGAAGGTGTATTGCTGTCGATAAAGAAGAGCTCGTGTATTATCTTAAACTTAAATGAAAGAAGTACTGTTTATAATTGGAAATATTCTGTAATGGAATCTGGATGTTCAGAAAAATAACATTTGGACCCAGCAACAATGTTGTACATATATGGTCAAGAACAAATGAATATGAACATTGCATTGAAGAATACGCATACAATCGGTGGTTATCTTTTTCTTCTCGAATGTTTATTTAGTATATTTACATATTTACGTTTTTTATAATGCAGTCCCAATATTTCATGTCACTCTCTGCATTTAAAGTGTTTGGAACTGTTTGGACTACCTATTTTTGTCTGTCTAAATCTAATTTGGTATGCGGAAATGTTAGGTTAGGGTTAACCAAAAGGTGCTCAAGTCAATCCACAATCTGTTTTTATTTAGCTAAATTTGTTAATCAGATGTAAAGCTTGATTGAAATGGACAATTTTTTAGGGTGACAAAAAACCCCCTCCCTTCACCAGCTCTTAAATTACGTATACCAGAGCCGGTTCATTTCGTCTCTTTCTCAATGGTCCATTGTAACGTTTAACGTGGCGCAGCGGTTATTAATGGTTCCTCTCGGGGTCGGAGATCAGAACCGTTCTCCCTCTCACTCTCTCTGCGCCACAGCGAAAATCCCTTCGACTTGCTAATCACATGAATTATGTCGTGAAATCTCGCCGTCACCATATTGCGCGTGTTTTTCATACGCAAGCCTGCGCGCTCGCTCATTTGCGGCGTTAATTCTCGCCTTATTAAGACGTTTTTCTGTCGCACTTAGACGCAGCATCTGCCAGTCGACGATCGTTTGACTAGATGAATTACATCGGGGAATCGCGGCGACAAAAAAGGCCAAGTGACCAATGCTAACTGTATTCTTGATATTACGTTGCAACATTTAAACATGTGAAACATAAATTGAGTGATTCACTGATTAACGCGTAAAAAGTCGCCGCAACTTTTTCACATAGTTTGCCTGATTGAATTTCGCATCATATTGCAGAGTCGAGAATAACTGTGAAACACTTCAGATGTAAGGTTGTATTTTCTTTTTGTTTTTGTTTTTCTTTTGATATTCATCAAAGAATTATCGACATTTATATTTTATCTTCTAATCTTTGCTGTTCAGCAATGTTCTGACATTCTTTTCAAGAGAAATTTTATTGAAATCTTCGAAAATTCAAATGTGAGTGATTTAAAGAAACAGTTTATTCAGATCTGACAAAATCCTACTGACATGTTGGTTACATGTAGTATTATCCTGATATTTTGCTTATAAGAAAAAACTACTTGCCAGGATTAGATTCGTCGTAAGTTTAACTTCATAACGTTGGATCGACATGTAATAAATGGTTATTTACTGCATATTGATCGACTTCTGCTAGACTAATATTGAAATTCATGTTGTTCGAATCGTGTTCAAACAAAATGATATCCAGTCCACCATGCAAATTTTTGCCCTATTCCTTTCAACAACCTCTTTCAATCTTATTCCAAATTAAGAAAAATCCCCCCCCCCTTCTCAATCACGGAATGAGGAAGTGTCCAACACTCCCAACAATCAATTCGGAATGTGAAAGCCCCGATGCACTTGTAATTGCGTTTTAATCGTCCCGGACGTTAAATCCCCGGGGCCTTCTCTACATTCTCGTTAAACAAATCCCCAGAGCCACGCGAGACAATGCCGAAAAATGCGGCGGATTCTAAGCGAAGCTCGGGTTCGCGCCCGGCCAATTAATCGCGGCGGAACTTTCGCGGCCTTTATTCGCCGCGGCAAAAAGGCCGGGAAAACGCGAACAAAGCCGCAAACCGGCGCGTCCTCCACTTTCTCGTTGTTTTATTGGCGTCGCCGGCTGCGTGTTCCCGAGCGAGACGGAAACGCCGCGCGAGCGAGTCGGACGCCGACTCGGAGAAATTATCCGCGCAGCCTCGGGCGCAGAAAATGATCGCAGATGCGACGTCGCGCAAAAAATCGGCGATCGGCAGGAAAAAGGCGCGCCACGCAAATAGCAGCAGGCGACTCGAACAAGGTTACGACAATGGCGGGTTGTAATTTCAAGGTCGACCTTTCGCATTCCGCGGCACGTGACGCAATCCGCAGGAAACCGATTCCAGCGCGTCACCGCGCGTCATTACGATTACCGTGTTCGTTTTTGCCGAAGCGCTAATCCAATAAGGTACGCGCAGCACGTTTTTCGACCGAACAAATTGCGGTC